>PVJA010002453.1:0-94280 GCA_004027025.1 Myocastor coypus | reverse complement strand
AGGCTTTTTATTACATATTGTGTTTCACTGACTGTTATTGGGTTATTAAGAGTTCTTACATCTTCCTGATCCAGTTTTGGTAATTTTTACATTTTCAGGAATCTGTCCATTTCATCTATGTCTTCAGTTCTGTGAGAGTAAAGATTCTCAAAGTAGCTATTAATGATTCTCTGAATCTCTGCTATGTCTATAGTAATTTCACCCTTTTAATTTCTTATTGCTTGAATTTGAGTCCTTTCTTTCATCTTAATGATGAGATTAGCTAGGGACTTATCAATTTCATTTAATCTTTTAAAGAACCAGCTTTTTGTTAATTAATTCTTTGTATTGTTTTCTTTGTCTCAATTGAATTGATTTCTGCTCTAATCTTTATAATTTCCTCCCATCTTTGGGCTTTTGGCTTGGTTTGCTCTTACTTTTCTAGTCAGTTTAGGTGCTGAATGAGAGTATTTATTTGTTCCCTTTCTGTTTTCTTAATGTGTAGGTTCAGAGCTATAAATTTCCCTTTAAGAACTGCTTTCATTGCATCACATAAATTCTGGTAGGTTCTGTTTGAAATTTGATTAAATTGCAAATATCATTTAATTTCCTATTTAATTTCATCTGTAGCCCACTTGTTGCTAAGATGCGTGTTGTTTAATTTTCTTGTATTTCTGGGGTTCTTGTGGTTTCTCTTGTTATTTATTTCCAGTTTCATTGCACTGTGGTCAAGTAATTTGCATGGGATAATTTCTGTTTTCTTGCATATAGTTAAGCATGACCTATGCACAAGTATATGGTCTACTTCGCAAAATGTCCCATATGAAGCTGAAAAAAAGTGTGTATTCAAGCCGGGCATGGTGGCTCACCCCTGTAATCCCAGCACTCGGGAGGCTGAGGCAGGAGGATTGGTGCGAGTTCAAGACCAGCCTGGGCTACAAAAGTGAGCTCAAGGCCAGCCTGAACTGCATAGTGAGACCCTGTCTCGAAAAGACAAAAAAAAAAAGTGTGTATTAGGAAGTGATTGGGTGGAACATTCTGTGTATGTCCAAGAAGTTCAGTTTTTCCAAGTTGTGGTTCAGTTTTGCGAATTCTTTGCTAATATTTTTCCTGCTTGACCTATCTTTTTGGGATAAAGGAGTGTAAAGGTTTCTTGTTAAGACTGTGGTACTGGATAGTAGATTGTTCATGTCCATTAAGATTTGTCTTATATAACTTGGTGCTCTCATGTTGGGTGCATACATATTTATGAGTGTAATCAATTTGTCTCCTAGCTAGTATGTAGTGTCCTTCTTTATTTCATTTGATAAGTCTTGATTTGAAGTTTAGATTATCTACAAACCTCTGCTGTTCTTGAGGTGCTGGGGCATGTAGTATTGTTTTCCATCCCTTAACTTTTCGCTTATGAGTTCCTTTATGAGTTCAGTATATTTCTTATATCTAGCATATTGTTGGATTTCGCTTCCTTATCCATTCTACCAGTCTGTTTTAGATGGGAAATTGAGTCCATTTACATTAACAGTTATAACTGAAATGTATTGACTTATGATTGACATGTTTTTTTCTTAGTATTGTTTATCTCTCTTTTTCTCCTGTCTTTGCTTGGTTACGCTATTTGGTAGGATCTTTCTATTCTCATTTGTGGAGTTTTGGTCATTTTCGTCCCTCTCTAATATATTTTTTAGTAGGCTGTGTAGGGTTGGCTTTGACATCATGAAATTCTTTAGTTGTTCCTTATGGAAGTATCTCACTTCTTCCTCATACTTGAAAGAGAGCTTTGCATGGTATAGCAGTCTGGGCTGGAATTCATTTTTGTGGAGGATTTGAAGCACTCTTCTCCATTCTCTTCTTGACTTCATGCTTTGTGAAGAGATATCTACTGTTATTCTGATGGGTTTTCCTTTAAATATTATCTGTTTCTTTTCTCTACTGGGTTTTGATATATCATTGTTCTGCTGGATTACTTGGATCTCAACTCTTACGTGTCTGGCTGTGTTTTTAGTCTGGTTGATGTTATTTGGAGTTCTGTATGCTTCAATTTTCTGAATGTCAGGTTATTTTCTCAGATTTGGTAAGTTTTCTGCTATTACTTGTGACAATATTCTTTCTATATCCTTTGTATTAACTCTTTCTTTCTTGTTGATTCCTATTAATCTCATGTTGTTCATCTTTGCATCATCTTGAGGGTGTTGAATTATTTTCTCTTGCATTCTAGTTGTTTTAAAGAGATTATTTCTTAACTTTTTAATAGCTGTGACTGTGTCTTCAGTATCTGAAACTCTATCTTCACTTTCATTCATATAATGTTGCCAGACTGTAACTGAGATTTATTTTCTTTTATATCTCTTTGAAACCATATCACGCGATCTATATCTTTCCTATATTGCTCATTCAGAGAATCCATCAGTTTTCAATTCTCCTCTAGTTTTTGTCTATGTCTTCTTTAGTAGCATTTCAGTTTTTCATTATAGTTGTCATTTATTTTTCTACTTCAGAGATTATTTGTCCTCCAATCTCTTCTCTACCTTCTGCAGTTGTTCTCCTATTTTAGGTGCTATTAATTTAGAGATGTCTTTTTTTTTTTTTACTTCAGAGGTTACTTCTGCTCTGATTTCCTCTACACTTTTCTGCAATTGTTTTTCCACTTCGGATTCTATTATTTCATACATTTCTTTTTTTACTTGAGATGTTGTCTCTGATCCGAGTTCCTCTGTACATTTCTGCACTTGTCTGCCTACCTCAGATGCTACCAACTCTGATATTTCAGCTGCATGATTCTCATTTTCTTCCATGATAGTGTCTCCTGTACTTGTTCTTGGTTGGTTTGGGACCTGAGATTGCGTCTTGCTTCTTCTCTTTGTCACTTCTTATACCAGTTACCTCTGCACTTTGTTGAAGTTATGCTGTTAGTGCCTATCAAAATTTGGGTCAGGATCCACCAATCTTGATTCTGTCCAGATGTGTCTCCCTATTTCTGGCTGCTGTACTCAGCTTCTTTCTGCTGCAGCTTTTTGAAGAGAGCCCACTGTTCCTTTGGCAAGATGCACAGCTCTTCGATTAGCTGGCAGGGTCTGGACCCCAGCCTCTCTGTAGGGAGTTTTGCTGCAAGGTTCCACAGCTGATGCCAGAGCTGGGTTCTGGGCCAGGAAGAAGCCCCATTGGTGGGAGCGTGCAGGACTAGTGCACCTGCCTAATCTTCCAATAGTCATAGACCGTGTGTGGGGTGGAGCTCTGGTGGCTGGTGTGGAGCTCTGGTGGCTCGTGCAGCAGGGGCCACATGCAGGCAGAGAGGTTCTACCTGGGTGTCAACCTGGCCAGTCAGCATCAGTTTCCCACATTGCTGCTAATCAACTGATGAGTGGAAGAAGAAATTTTGGTGTACATACACATAATAAAATATAGCGCACTGATTAAAAACATTGAAATACAACATTTGGCTCAATTTGGAAGGGACCAAGTACCAGTATGTTAATAAAAGATAAACTTGAAGGAAAACCTCATGTAGCTTATGACCCTCCAGTGCATGGACTATAAAGACAATGATCTCATAGATTCTGTAAGCAGAATAGTCTGTGTGAATTAGTAGGATGGAAGCATGAGGGAAACTTGAAAGGGGGATCAATTTATAGTACATATGTGAGATAAGCTCTGGGGAAATTGCACAGCAGGTAAGTATAGACAGCAAAAGTACACTGTATATTGCAAACCTGCTTAGATGAAAGTATTTTGATTTGCTGTATTCTATTTGCTAAGATTTTTTTTTTTTGAGGATTTTGGCATCTATGCTCATGAAAGATTTTGGCATGTAGCTCTCTTTTTTTAGTTGCGTCTTTTTCTGGGTTTGGTATCAGTATATTACTTGACTCCAGGAATGAGTTTTGGAGGACTGCTTCCTTTTTCTGCTCTAATCTTTATAATTTCCTCCTGCCTTTGGGCTTTGGGTTTGGTTTGCTCTTTCCTTTCTAGGCGATCAAGGTCCAGTGTTAGAGTATTTATTTGTTCCCATTCTGTTTTCTTAATGTGTCAGTTCGCAGCTATAAATTTTCCTCTAAGAATTGTTTTCATTGCATCTCATAAATTCCACCAAATTGTGTTTAAATTTTCATTAAATTGTAGATATTACTTAATTTCTTGCTGAATTTTGACTGTCACTTACTGGGATCGAAGATGTATAGTGTGCCTAAGGAGAGTAACCGAGAGCGAAAACATTCTCTCAGGTATTCACAGAGAGCAAAGAGTATACTGGTCAAGCAATGACCGTGACTTATCCAGATGGCTAACACTGACAAAAATTTTACAAAATGCTGTACAAGGTTTCAAGGTAATTCCTGGAGGATTTGACTGACCTTGCCAGACACAAAAGTTATATGTGTTGTTATATAGGTCTTGCTTCAACTTGACCTTAAACATCCAGCAGAAAAATTTAACAAGAAGCCAAAAAGGTAAAGCCAGGTAAGCAAGATGAGCTGTAAAATACTGAAGTCAACAGCTTCTAACATTTTCAGTTCTGCTGACAATCCACTACTATTATAGGACATTGGACTATACACCCAACTACTTTCTATTAGCTCAAAGAGAAGAAACATTTGTATCAATAGTGTTTAGAAAAGTTATCAAGTCTGCCTCTTGTACTCTGAACAACTACTATGAAAAAAACAATATGCATTGTATTAACTATTGTGTCTGTCCTATTGGTGTGTTTTAAAATTGCCTCGTTTTTTTTTTTCTGGTACCAGGAATTGAACGCAGGACCCTTCGCTTGCCAGGCAAGTGCTTGTTCTACTGAGCTATCTCCCCAGCCCAATTGTTAGTTCTTATTAAAGGTAATAAAAAAGAACATATGAACACAAAAAATTTTAAAAATAAAGCTTTTTTAATGTTCTCTATACATAAACAAATGTTAAGTGCTTAAGAGGATAGATATGCATTTCCTGATTTAAGCATAATATGGTATGTGAGCGCATACACAGTATGAGTGGTGATAAAAATAGACACATATCCGGGTGTGGTGGCTCACGCTTGTAATCCCAGCACTTGGGAGGCTGAGGCAGGAGGATCGTTGTGAGTTCGAGACCAGCCTGGGCTACAAAAGTGAGCTCAAAGCCAGCCTGAACTACACAGTGAGACCCTGTCTCAAAAATCAAAAAAAAAAAAAAAAAGACACATATCTTAAGATTACAATAAAAGACACAACATAACATTAACTTCTCTCAACATTTTCCCTTTGACTTGAACACAGCTAATCTATTATTTTGTGACCTTCTGAAACTCTTCTGGATGTCTCATTAATTAGTGTCTTTAATTGTGCTGCCCATGCTGATTCAATGTCCTGAATTCATTCAAAATACTTAGTTTTGCTGGGCATGGTGGCTCACGCCTGTAATCCCAGCACTCGGGAGGCTGAGGCAGGAGGATCGATGTGAGTTCAAGACCAGCCTGGGCTACAAAAGTGAGCTCAAGACCAGCCTGAACTGCATAGCGAGACCCTGTCTCAAAAAGACAAAAAACAAACAAACAAACAAAAAAACCCACTTAGTTTTAATGATTATTTTCACTTAGGGGTAAAACCAGAAGGTGTACAGTGTTAAATCTAGTGAACAATGTGGATGATGAGATCCTAGAATATTTTTATAAACCTAACTTATCTTCTTAAAACCTCTCAAATAGTGAATCTCAAAGAGGATCTCCAAAAATGCTTCAAGAAAAACAAGAAGAATGTGACGAGTCTGTTTGAAGTGTGCAGGAATGTTGAGGAGGGGGGGTGAAGGCAATGTGTCTTTCTCTGAAATAATTTTTAATTCAAAATTAATCTCATTTGCTCATCGACCTTTGGTGCAGTCTGTATAAAAATTGGAAATGTAATTCAATACACAATATATATCTAAACCAAAATACTAGGAAAAGAAATATATATTAATATATAAATATACCTATTTATATACATATAAACGCGTTTATGACTCTATAATTAAAAGAATATCTATGCATACTAATTTAAATGTATAAAACAGTCCAGAAAAATTTGTATTTATAGGTTTGTTTTTATTAGACTTCAACTGAAGAGATTATGTTAAGTGATATCCAGGTACTGAATAACTGATAGATAATGCCATATGATCTTATTCACGTGTAAGATGTAAAGAAATTGATCTTACACAACTTAGTTGAATACTTTAGACTATCTGTAGACTCAGGAACTATGAAAAATAAATATGACCCCTTCTAGAATATAAATATATACTCTATTATATATCCTCATCCAGGATGCTTTGACATATGTTTATATATCCATGCACTTCACATTTTCTTAGAATAAAAAAGACAAGTAGTGATTAATTAATATATCATAGATGAAACTTACTAAAGTAATATTTTGCTTATGCAGTTGTTGGCTTTTGAATTTTAGTTTTTACTTTTTTAATTAATTACTTCATTTGTTATGCATTTAAGTGATTACATATTTTCTATTTTATTCAATATGTTTGTTTACATTTTTGACATTTTATAAACAGTTTCCTTGTGATAGTCTCACAGAACTTTTTATTTTATTTTATTTTATTATTATTAATTATTGTTATTATTAATGTATTTAAGACAGAGTCTGCCAGGTCTACAGGGTCTCATTACATAGATTGAACTTACAATGATTCTCCTGTTTTCAGCCTCCTAAAGTCCTGGGATTACAGGCGCTACCGCCACACCCAGTCTCAATCATGCCCTGTGGGTGGGGCATGTATGGCACACTGGGGATCCAACTTTTGCTACTGCCCTCTGTCTAAGCAGGCTCTTTAATCTACTAAGATATCAAGGCTGCCCTCACATACTTTTTTTTTTGTTTTGACAGGACCAGGGTTCGAACTCATGATCTTGCACTTGCCAGGCAGGCACTTGTGCCATGGAGCTATGTCCCCAGCCCCTGCTTTTTAAATGTTATTATTTTTAAGTTATATATATATTTGGTATTGTGTGATCCAATTACCTGAAGTTATTTTTTCCAAATACTAGTTTCTTCTTTGAATGTGGAATTTCATGGTCACATATTAAATTTTTCAAATAAATCTCTAATATATTAGCGTATGTGCTATCGTTATAATCAACTTTAAAACATTTTTATCAATCCAAAAGCTAAATCTGCACTTCTTTGCTATTAGCACTTGAATTTTTCATCCCTATCATTGCCCCTGGAAACTTGATTATGGCCTACATTCTGAACATTGATTTTTTCTTTGCCCAGACATTTCATACAACCCGGCAAATATCATTTACTCCATGGATGGCTCCTTTCTGTAAAATAGTATTTTCAATGATTATCCATTATGGAATATTCATAAGCAGCTTATTGCTTTTTGTTGCCAAATAGTTGTTATAACTCTAAACAATTGTTCTGCTAATTACATTAAGACAATTTTCCCAGAATGCACACATCCTAGTGCTGATTTATACAACAAATTAACTAAAAACCAAATGGAACTGAAAGCCAAATACTATGCCCTGCTTCTTAATTCCTATAGGAAAGAAGAGAGTTTCACCAGTTCTGTGTAAAAGCTTCTCCCGGGAATTCCATAAATGAGCTATGAGAATATGCACTCTCCCTAGAAGTGCTAGACACAGACTCTATATTAAAACCTACTTTTGGTAGGTTCTTGATTACTAGATTTAATTATCTAAATAAAATGCAACAATGCAAGAAAACTTGTCAAACCAGCAAAATTTTGACCTCATTTTGTAAATTTATAAAAAATTTACAAAAATGAAGTGATGGTCATATGGTTATGTAAATGCAATTTACACAATGAAGGCTTAATATTTTCTGAGTAACACCAAATATTAGCTACATGTTTATACATAAGACATGATTAACTTACTTTAGTAGTCCATAAGGACTATAAGTTTTATAAGCTGACTTTCTTTCCTGTCATGAACCAGAATTAGACTACAAAAAAATAAAATTAATTTCATATTTGGGAGAAAAATGAGCAATTTCTTTGAGCAGATCATTTCACCTGAATTTTTTATTACATTTTAAAAATTAATGGTATTAGAGTATGTTTGTTCCTATGAAATTTTTTTTCTGTTACTAACCTTTTCCTAAATATACATTGAAGGATATAAGATACAAAACAATGTGATAGTACAGAATGCAGTTTATATGTACCTTAAACTATCTCAGAATTATATGGAAAAGCAATTTCCTTTGGAATCTTAAGCAATATCAATAATGATGTATTGCTGAATTCATAGAAAGTAGTATTTTGAAAGTTTAATTTTTAATTTTGTTTCACTAACAGTCTTATGTACAATTTATTTAAGATGTTTTACACTTTACTGACTTAATAATTTTAAATCTAATTTTTCTGTCATGATGTTTTGCAATTGGGTTAAATATTGCTCAAAAATTACTGTTCTTTCGTTTTCCCTACATACTGTTATATTTGTGTGGCAGCTACTATGTTATAAATTAAAAAAAAAATCTGTTACTTTTGAAGGGAGAAAAATCATGAGTAGGAATATCAGAACTTATATAATGCTTTACATCCAAAGTCAAATAAATTGAACTAAGTGAATAACAAACAAACAAATAGCAACAACAATAGTACCCCAAGGACTCGGTGCAGGAAGCATTCATTTCACTTGTTTGGGGGAAAGGACAATAGAGAAAAGTTTAGTGACTTAAGTTATGCATTTTTTAAAAATTTTATTTACCTTTTTTTTCTTGTTTCAGAACTTTTGTTTATTTATTTATTTTTATGGTTGGCTCAGCCTGCCCTGAGGGCAGGGCTGGCGCAGCATGTGGTGCCGGGGATCGAACCTCAGTCCCTGCAGCCGCCTAAGCTTTCCTAAGCAGGCTTTAGACCACGGAGCCATCCGGTCGGGCCCAGTTTTTTTTTCCTAAAATTAGTAGAGATAGAATCAAATAAAGAAACTAATGTAAAATCTATCCTAAAATGATGGAAAGCATTTAGAGATTAAACAAGTGTGTTTTCACTATATGTAACAAAGCTAAAAAAGTCAAACAATATTGAAACAACCATGAATTCAAAAACGTTTGATTATGCATAACATAGCATTTTCTGTCCTCCAATATTCACCCCATGCCTTCATATAAGTCTGGCAAAGCATTTTTTTCAGCTTGTTCTGAGGCACATGAACTCTGCCAAATGTCCTAACAACTTCATTTGTGCATGCCAGACTGGATTTTGTAGTTTATATTAGGCATAAAGCCTAGAATTTATGTTTGAACAGTTACACCTCCTCCACTCATGTGAGAGTCCACTCACAGAGTCCATATATTAAACTTAATATATTTATTACTTATTTACAGCCAAGCCAAGTTGAATATTTGGGATAAAGGCAATGGTCAATAAACACTTTTATTGGAAACTCTATTGAGTTTTTGTCTTTGATAGGCTCACATTGACAAGTAAGTATGACATCGCCTTAACGCATATTTTTAAGCCAAAATGAGTTTCATGAATTAAAGATGCACCCGTGCTTTCTATAACTCCAGAATAAAGAAATAGAAGAACAGTGACATTTAAATTTTTACTTTGAGATTTATTAACTTTGAAATTTCTTTACCAAATATCTGAAAGCCTCTTATATTCTTTCTGAAATTATAGACATGTAATTAAAATAATATCTATTTTTTATGATTTAAATCATCTATAAAATTTCATTATAGTCACGTCCTAAAGTGAGGACGTGACAAGGAATAAGCATTTTCTAATTTTTTAGTAACATGAGATTTTATGCTGCAAAATAATAAACTAAGATAATAAAAAATTAATACTCATATGGACACATTTTACAACAGTCTCTAATTGTTTCAGCCAACTGCTATGATATAACATTGGGCATAATTTATGTTTTGTAAGACATAATAATAAATCATTACTCATAGTGATAATCAGTTGGCCTATGCAATAGGATACTTCTAAAGACACAAATAGTATAGATCAAAGTCTATAAACTAGAGACAGTTACTCCATCTTAACTTTGTCCTCTGGAAAGGGTGTGTGTGTTTATATCTCCATGACAGTGTCTGTGTACATATAAAGGCTATTATAGTTTTCAAGGAGTGAATACTTATATATATTTATGTTTTATGTCTACACATAATATAATATGACTAAATCAAGACTTAGCTGGGACACAATTGCCGTTATGGGAATGTAAGACTAAAAATATTCTATGTAAGGATGCAAGGTTTGGAACCAATCACCCAAAATTTAAGGACTATTCCGCATGATGGATATGAGTGTTATCATATAATATAATTTGGTACACCTTGCAATTTAGATAATGCTGAGAAGTCAAATATATTAATTATGGTAATCATTTAATTTAAGTATCAAATCAGATATCATTTGAGCTTCCCTCAGGAGAATGGATTTATTACTATAAGGAATTTTCTATGGGTATTACAGACTCCTGTGAAGAATGCCAAGATTTGACATACATATTCATACTAAAGAGTCATTTTCTGTTGCAAATGACTGGAACACACTTCTGGCATCCTAATGTGCTTGTCCTGATGGGCTCTTCTGTGTTCAGTGTATCTAGTGCAATAAAATCAGCTTCAAGCTCTGCCTTGGCAGCTGAGCACCACATGCATTCAGGTCATTATGGCAGTAGGCTGCTTTGTTGGGAAAATGGTATATAAATAACTGATAGCATGAGCAGAATCTGATTAATTCTTACTGGCCAGTAACTATTTTTAGAATCCACTTGCATTTGAAAAGATTTATGCTTCTGAAGAAGTGAATCTAAAAGCGTGAATTTTAACTCTATCCTGACAGTATGAAGAATTCATTGAAAATGATTATTTATAAATGAATCGTGAAACTCTTAATGGTTTTTAAAAGTCTCTTTTCATAAAACAAATGTACATTACATTTGGATTTCTATAACTGTGGCAAAGTTTTATAACACTCCCTTAAAATGTAAGTCGCTGGACAAGACAAAAGATAATTAAACTATGCACTGTTTCTTGGTGATATCTATTTGATGCATTCTTTATATATATTGGTTTATTTCAGCAGAAATTCTCACTATATGGGACTATAGTTAATTAAAATATTTGACCCATGGTAATAGACTATAAGAAGCAATTACAGATAGGCTGTAAAAAGTGCTTAAAATTTTAATTAAATCAGGCTTGAGTTGTATACTATAATTTTTAGATAGCAGAAAGTTGAAGATAAATAAATTGACATTAAAATTCTGGCTCACTTTCATTGGTTGCTGAGTAACGTACAACAAGCTATCACCTTTGAATAGCAGAGCCTCTTTCCTTTCAATTTAGTAATATTGTGTAGCACAGCTATTGAGAATTAAAAACTCGTAAATGTGAACACCTAGAATAGCATCTCTTTGATAATGATAGAAGCTGTTAATGCAAAGCAGGATAAGTAATAACATTCCATAATATCATGAGTATAATAAAGTATTTATGAATGTATCATAATGAGTTAAATAAATAACTGTTATATTCAGGGCATTTGTAAGTTATATATTTACAAATCTGTTGCTTTTATTTGGAAACACGTATAAATAAAGAGCAAAATAAAATGTGGATAATAGGAAACAGGGTGAAAAAAAGAAAACAAGGAGATAAATCTTTGGCAAAAGGCAAATGAAATATAGAGTTGAAGAAAGGCTGGAGGGTAAGAATATTCAAAAGGAGGCAAGACGTGTTATATCTGATGGTAACACACCCAGGATGAACAGCATCATTATGTATGCAAACAATGAAATAATGAAAACTGATATTAATCTGCTCAAAGACCTTGTAATATTTATCAGATGTGGGACCTGTGACTCACAGCAGAAGTTGATAATAAAAACCAGACATGACATCATTATATATACTATGTTTATCCAGATAATGACAAAAATGTGAACTTAAAATATATGTCACAGGCAATATAAAAGTGTATGTTCTTAAATGGTGAAACAGACTCATTTCTTTTCATTGAAATAGTGTAACATTAAAATAGTATGATGAGGACTGGTGGTATAGCTTAGCAGATTAAGCGCTTACTTAGGGAAGTGCAGGGGCCAGGGTTTGGTTCCTGGCCCCACCTGCCACATTGGATCCTCTCTCAAGTGTGCTTAGTCAGTGATGAAGACTGGTGGCCCATGCCTGTAATCCTAGCACTCGGGAGGTACAAGCCGGAAGATCACTATGAGTCAGTAGTGAGACGCTGTTAAAAAAAAAAAGAAAAGAAAAGAAAAAGAAAAAAGAAAAGGAAAAGCAAAAAAAGATAGAATGGTATGATGGAAAATATGAAAAAACATAAAAACCACAAAATGTTAAGAGAAATTTTCAGAAATCAAAGTATAAAGATGATATATCATGGATTTATTTTTGTCTTTCCGTATTTTCTAGGAAAGTTAAATTTTTTCTTAATTTTTTTTCAAGAAATTGTTATACAAAGAAGACAAGGTAATCAGGCAAATATGTTGAGAACATTTTATTTTTAGAACATACTTAGGGAAATCCACCTACCTTAATTCTATTAGATTAATATTTTAACTCAGTTCCTCTTGCATTCCTTACTAATGGGAAGTGAGCAGTTAGCAGCACATGTTTGATGCCATCAGACTGCAACCAGCTAGTTTTCCCATATAGTAACTAAGCCTATTTTTCAAAATATCTTGAAAATTGGTAATTTCTACTGGGAGGTTCATTTTTGTCTGTACCTACTATTGAAAAAAGTTTACTTTTTTGTGGATGGCACCAGGGATTGAACTGAAGACCCTGGGCTTGACAGATAAGCATTTATTCTACAGAGCTATCCCCATAGCACCCTCCACTGAAAAAAATTGAAAAGGTCTTTACTGCTCAATTTTTTTACTGTATATTAAGTGAATATTTCTTCTATTCTGATGTTTTACTTTAATCAAAACAGAATAATATATGATTATAATTGTTCTTATCATTATACTTATTTCTATAGCGTATAAAGTTTGACATACAAACAACCCATAGCTATTACTGTAGCTTTACAGCTCACGTGGAGAAACTAATCAATTTTCCTCTTTAGTTTAGTACAGTGGATACATTAATGCATAAAAACCTGTTATGATTGTGTCTAGAGCTCCTCCTAAAACCTCATGATATCAGATGATATTTTCAGAGGTTTCTGAATTTAGAATGTGTTTGATTCTTAGTGCAATTATGGATTTAGGAGTGGGTGATTGCTGGATCAGCCCACCGGTTGGATTGGCACCAGCCTAGTCCCTGTAGACTGGATACAAGGAAAAGAAAGAAGCCCCTCTCTCTCTTTCTTTCTCTACTTTTCTGTTGTTGATTTGTCTGTCTTCTATAACCATGAAGGGTTCTCCCTCTGCCAGGTGTCTGTCTGCTTTGGAGCCAGCCAATTATGGATTGAAGCATCTACAAATTGTGAGATAAATAAACCCTTTCCAATTTTAACTTTGAGTGTTGGGTATTTTGTCTCTGTCAAGTAAAATTCTGTATCACTTGTAAATTTTTCTGCTTAAATTCAAATTTATACTCTCTTTAAAAATAAATAAATGAATAAATAAATAAATAAGGTAGGTAGGGACTTCTGACCTGCATGCCACACCTGGAACTTCTTCCCCATGCAGATCCCAGGATTGGTGTGTATGTAGGTAGAAGCTTCTGACCTGTGCACTGTGACAAGTACTTCCCCATCCAGATCCCAGACCCAGCATGTGAGTAGGAACTTTTGCCTGCATGCCGGGAAAACACTTCTCCAACCAGACTCCACACCTGGCAAGTCCTGTGGAACCAGATGGCAATACGTGCAGAGAGACTGCTTTAGATCCTCCCAACTAATCCAAGAGTTGAACATCTTGCCAGAAGAGCAAGGCAGGCTAACTTCCATGGGCTGCAGTAGGCACAAGCGGAGCACAAACAGACAGAGCCAAGCACATCTGGACAAGAACAAACTTGATAGATCTGGACGCAAATTTTAGTAGTTGCTAGTGATATAACTGCATAAAAGCACTACACCAAAGCTGAGAGGATAGTTCTGTACAAAATGACAAAAAGAAGGAGCAAGGTGAAATCTCAGGACACAAGCCCAGCCATAACAAATGCAGGAGAAACACTAGCATGGAAGAAAATGGGAGCTGCACAGCTGAAATCTCTGTATTAATAGCACCTGAATCACAGAAACAACTGCAGAAAAGTATTAAGGGAATCAGATCAGAAATACACTCTGAAGTAAAAAAAAAAATCTCTGAACTAACAGTGTCTGAAGTAAAGGAACAACTCAAAAAGAAAGAGAGGAAATGAAATCAGAAATAATCTTCGGAGTAAAAAAAGAAAGGATAACTATAACGAAAGAGTTACTAAATGATTCTAAAGAAGAAATTGATAAAAAGTTAGAGAGTCTTGAAGACACAGTCATAGCTACTGAAAAGGTAAGAAAGGATTTCTTAAAAACAACTGGGATGCAGAAAAAAAAATAATTCAGCATCTGCAATATGACACAAAGAAGAATATGAGGCTAGTAGGCATAAATGAGAAAGGAGTCAATACAAAATGATATAAAAAGAATATGGGCAGAAGTAATAGCAGAAAACTTCTCAAATATGAGAAAACGATGTGACATTCAGGTAACTGAAACATACAGAACTCCAGATAACATCAACCCAACTAAAACACACCCAGACATATAATAGTCAAGATCCCAGAAATCCAGCAAAACAATTATATACTAAAAGCAACTAGAGAAAAGAAACAGATCACATTTAAAAGAAAACCTATCAGAATAATGGAAGATTTCTCGTCACAAACCATGAAGTTAAGAAGAGCATGGAGGAGAGTGCTTCAGTTCCTTGGAAACAAATTCCAGCCCAGACTGCTATATCCTGCAAAACTGTCTTTCAAGTTTGATGGAGAAGCGAAATACTCCCATGACAAAGAACAACTGAACAAATTCACAATGACAAAGTACTAGAAAATATTTTAAAGAAGGACCAAAATGAGCCGAACTCCATAAATATGAACAGAAAGAAACCACCAAATAGGTCAACCAATAAAAAAGAGGGAAAATAATAGTAGGTAAATAACATAGCAATCATAAGTCAATACATTTCAATTATAAACATAAATGTAAATGGGCTTAATTCTCCAGTTAAAAGAAATAGACTGGCACAGTGAATAAGAAAGCAAAATTCAAAATATACTGTATACAAGAAATAGGCTTAACTCATACAGAAATTCATAGGCTGGAAGGCAAAGGATGGAAAACAATACTACAAGTCCCAGCACATTAGAAAAAAGTCAGGGGTAGCAATTCTATCTGCAGATAGTCTCAACTTCAAACCAAGGTTGATCAAACAAAATGAGGAATGCCACTACATACTGATTACCAGAAAAATTCAAGAGGAAGAGCACAAAGCTATATAAGATAAATCTTAAAGGACATGAAAAGTGTAATGTTTAATATCACAGTCTTCACAGGAGACCTTAACATCCCTTTATCCCAAAAAGATCGGTCAAGTAGACAAATTAGCAAAGGAGTAACAGAATTGAACCAGAACTTGTAACAACTGTACTTATTGAACATATATAGAGTGTTCTACCCAAGGAATTCAGAATAAACGTTTTTTTTTTTTTTTTTCAGGTGGACATAGGACATTTTCTAAAATAGATCACATACAAGACCAATGGTCACGGTTAAGTATATACAAGAAAACAGAAATTATCCTAGGCATATTATCTGACGACAGGGCAATGAAACTGGAAACAAATGACAAAAGAACCACAATAACCCCAGAAATACATGGAAATCAGACAGCACCCTCCTCAGCAACCAATAGGTTATAGATAAATTAAACAAGACATTAAAAAATATCAACAATTTAATGAAAATTCAAATACAACCTACTAGAATTTATGGGATGCAATTAAAGCAATGTTTAGAGGGGAATTTATAGCTCCGAACTAACAAATTAGGGAAACAAATGGGAACAGCTAAATACTCTAAGGTGGCAACTTGATCATCTAGCAAATCAAAACCAAAGCCCAAATACATAGAAAAAAATTGAAGATTAAAGCAGAAATTAATTTCATGGAGACAAAGAAAACAATACAAACAATTAGCAAGTCAAAAAGCTGGTTCTTTGATAGATTAAATAAAATTGATAAGCTGCTAGCTAACCTCAACAAAAAGAAGAGAAAGGACTCAAAGAAATAAGATATGGAAATGTCAAAAATATAACGGACACAGTGGAAATTCAGAAGATTACTAACAGCTACTTTAAAAATCTCTACTCTCACAGAATCCAAGACAAAAATGAAATGGACAGATTCCCAGATATATAAAATTTACGAAAACTGAATCAAGAAGAGATAAGGACTCTCAATCACCCAATAACAAAATGTCTACCAGTGAAAAAAAAGTCCAGGTCCTGATGGACTCACTGCTAAATTCTAGAAGAAATATACAGAAGATATAATCCCAATACTCCTCAAATTCTTCAGTGAAATTTAAAAGGAAGCAATTCTCCCAAAATCCCAAAATCATTCCAGGAGGCAAGAATTATACTGATTCCAAAACAAGAGAATGATGCAACTAAAAAAGATAACTACAGTCCAATCTCTTTCATGAACATAGATGAAAAGATCTCAATAAAATCCTAGAAAATATAGTGCAGCAAAACATTAGAAAAATTATACCTCATGACCAGGTAGGATTCACCCAAGGAATACAAGGATGGTTTGCCATGCACAAATCTATAAATGTAATGCAGTATTTCAATAGATCCAAGTCCAAAAACCTCATAATCATCTCAATTAATACAGAAAATTCTTTTGACAATGACCAACACTCATTCATGATCAAAGTCCTATAGCAAACTGGACAGATGTCCTCTACCTCAATCTGATGAAAGCCATCTATGACAATCCAATGTCTAACATAATTCTAAATGGAGAAAAACTGAGACCTTTTACTCTCAGATCTGGCACAAGGCAAGGACGTCCTCTATCACCACTCCTATTCAATATAGTTGTGGAATCATTAGCTACAGCCATTAAACGAGAGACAGAAATGAAAAGGAATACACTACAGCAAATTAAATACTTAGGAATTATTCTAACTAAAGAAGTGAAAGAGCTATTCAGTGAAAAATATAGCAATCTGAAAAAAGTGATATCAAGGATTTTAGAAAATGGGAAGATATCCCCCGTTCTTAGATAGAAAAAAAACATTGTGAAGATGGCCATGCTCCCAAAATCGTTATACAGATTTATTGTAATCCCTATCAAAATGCCACAAACATACCTCACAGGCCCCGAGAAATTATTCCTAAAATTTATTTGGAACCAGAAAAGACCTAGAAGAGCAAAGACAATCCTGGCCAACAAAGACAAGGCAGGAGGCATTATAATTCCTGACTTAAAACTATACTACAAAGCTACTGTGATAAAATCAGCATGGTATTGTCAAAAAATAGACCTGAGGATCAATAGAATAGGTTAGAAGATGCAGACAGAACTATGGACACACTTAGCCAACTTATATTTGACAAAGGGGCCAAACATATTTGATACATAAAAGGTAGCCTCTTTAACAAATGGTGATGGAAAAATGGGCTCTCTACATGCCAACAACTAAAACTTAATCCAGGTCAATCACCATGTACCAAACTAAACTGAAAATGGATTAAAGATCTAAATATTAAAACAGGAACACAAAATATCCTGGAAGAGAAAGTAGTAAAAAATCTAGAAGACATCAGGGTAGGCAAACAGTTCATGGAAAAAAAATCAAAATGCACATTTAACACTTGAAAAAATTAACAACTGGGACATCATCTTGTTGAGATGTTTTTGCCTGTTAAAAGAAATTGCCAACAGAGAAAAAAGACAACCCACAAATTTCACAAAATATTTTAACTAATAACTAATAAGTATTAGTTAACTAACAATTATTCAAACAAAGGTTTTCTATCTAGAATTTATAAAGAACTAAAAAACTTTAGGGCCTCAAAATTCAAAGACCCAATCCAGAAAGGAGCATCTGACATGAACACACACTTCTCAGAGAAAGAAATTCAGCAAGCCTATAAATACATGAAGAAATGCTCCACATCGCTAGCCATCCATGAAATGCAAATTAAAACAATACTTAGATACCATCTCAACCCAAAAAGTATGGCTATCATAAAGAAATCAACCAACAAAAAATATTGGAGAGACTGTGGGAAAAAGAAACCCTTCTGTACTGCTGGTAGGAATGCAGACTGGTGCAACCATTATGGAAAGCTGTGTGAAGACTCCTTTAAAAACTAGATCTGGAAATCTCATTCAATCCAGCTATCACCCTACTGGGAATTTTGCCAGAATAACTGCAAACTTCCTATCATAGTGGTTTCTGTGCTATGCTTATAACAGCACCACTTGTGATAAACAAATCTTTGAAACAACCAAAATGCCCATCACCTGAAGAATGGTTGAAAAAAATGTGGTGGTTTTATACAACATAATATTACTCAGCTACAAAGTATGGAAAACTTGAAGCCTTCATATATGTGGATGTATCTTGAACATATACTCACAAGTGAAATAAACCAGACCTACATGTGTAAATATTGTATAGTCTCCCTAGTGTAAGAACTCAAAAGAACAAAAATGGAAAGGCATAACATGGATAAATGGATATCAAGAACTTAAGGATTACACAACATATAGATAGCTAGCAGAAAAGTTAGAAAACATGACAGGGGCAAAACCATGCACTTATATACACAGAATGAATTACACGGTTTTCCTAAGTATCTCCAACAGGTTTCTGACACTGAAGATAGTAACGCGTAACACTAAAGCCACACTTGCAATGCCTGTCATTCTGGTCTTTCTATGTGTGCTGCTTCTAATGTTGTATCAGTTATTGCTATACTCTCTCAAGTAAACGTTTGCTTTAAAAAGACAAAAATAAGTAATAAAAGGGAGTAAAAGACAAGGAAAAATGTCATAGGATTGGCATACAATTTTGTATATGCTTAGATTTCTAAATTTCTCTGTAAAAATGTGTAATTTTATACCACATTCTATAGGGATTTATTAGAATATTAATGATTGATGGAAAATACCATTTCCATGTTAAGTCTAAGGTATTTGATGTTCAGAAAGACAGCGATGTTAAGTGCAAATACCCATGTTATAAAGTAATAATATCGCTAAGCTTCTCTTCTGGATGGTTAACAACTTAAGCTTGCAGACCAAAAAACAGAGAAAAAAGAAGGGCTAAAAAGATGGCTAATATGAGGATTCAGGACATAAGAGAACCTGTACTGTAACATCTTATAACTCAGTTGGGTTCCTAATTTTCTGTCCAAGGATATGATGGGGCCACAGAGGAAAGGGATTGACAATGTATAGTGTGAATAAAGAGAGTCACCTACAGTGAAAATATTCTCTCAGGCTGTCACAGACGGAAAACTGGTCAAGCAATGGCTGTGACTCATCCAGCTGGCTGACAGTGACAGAAGTTCTGCCTAACTCTACATGGTTTCAAGGTAAATCCTGAAGGGATTCAGCTGACCTTGTCAGATTCAAAAGTTACATATTTTGTTCTATAGTTCTTGCTTCAACTTGGTCTTAATCACTCAGCAGAAAAGTTTAACCACAAGGTATGAAAAGTAAAGCCAGATTAATGCGCTAAGAAGAAAGAGTTGTACTAAAAATATTTAGAAAAGTTATCATGTTTGTATCTTGTACTCTGATTACCTATGCATTGTTTTAGCTATTGTTGTTGTCCTACTAACATGTTTTGAAACTGTCCCATTCTAATTTATTTCTTATGAAAATGAATAAAATTTTTAAAAAATAGTAAAAAAAATGAAAATCAAATGATATCTTGATTCCTCTGAAGGAATAGAAAAATCAAAATGTTAACCTGATGCTCTCAGTCGAAGCTGCAGGTCCCCACCTCTTTTGGTCTCTGATTGGTCTTACAAGTTATTTGTGATGAGAAGCTAAAGCATCATGTTCCAGAATATTAGCACCTGAAGAAATTTGTTTCTCTGCATGGAATTTACATGTTCAGCAATTCAGGCACTTGACCACTATTGCAAAGCAAGAGGGGTCTCATGCTCCTGCTCATGATAGATCTGAGTCCCTCTATGTGGTACTCTTTTTAGGTGCATGCAGAAGGAAAGAGTTATGGGGTCAAAAAGGTTCCACCCCAGTTTCAAAAGAAGACTGTGGAGGTCAGGAAGTGTGCCTACTGGGGAGAGGTGCATGAAGCTGTGCATATGAAGCTTCACATTCTGTGGAGATCCCGGAAGCCTGGAGAACCCATGAACCTGCAACGTCTGAGAAATCCTGCAGGGAAGGATCAGAGACAGCACAGGCAAAAAGCCATAGAAGATACAAACACCAGCAGTTCTGTCGGGGCAGAGACACCAAAGTCCTTTGGCCTTCACATTGTGCCACGATTTACTTTAGATACTACAAATTGAGTGATGAGATTTGATGTTTGCCCTGATGAACTTTGGACTTGCTTTGGACCTCTTCCTTTGAATTCCCTGCTTGTAACTTTTTTTTTTTTTTTTTTTTTTTCTGATCAAGTCTCGTTTATTGGAGAAGTGAACGGGGTTTAAGTAAAGGTAGCAGGGGAAACGGAATCTGAGTCAGTGGTTACCTTGCAACCAGAGGAGGTCTTAAGACCCAAGGAATGCTCTTGTCTCAGCATTACAATAGAGAGGCTCTCACAAGGCCGCTCCCCACAGGTCCTCCATTTCTTTAAAGTTTTGGCAGCAGCATAGAGTATGGCAATCTCCTGCGGGGACGGTGCCTGTCTTAGGTCAGGGTGTTTCTCACACGGGGCTAACTCAGACCTTACCCGTCATGGGAAGGCAGGGCAGCAAGACGCCCTGTTCCGGTCTTAGGCGGCGGTTAGCTCTCCGTGCATACCCTTGTAGCCCGCCTCTGGCTAAGCCGTCCATCTCGCCAGGAGTACAGGATTTTAGGCTGCATTATCATATGTCAGCCGCGAAGAGATTTCCTCTTCATATTCCTGTTGGTCAGCCATCTTCAGTCTATGATAATGGACCTGAATAGGTTGCTGAGTGCCCATTAGTGTCCGGATTTAAAAATTAAGGATGAATAAGGAATAAAATAAAATGTTTTTAGGTGACCCCCTTGTAGGGTACCATTCCCTCTGTTTTAATTAATGAGTATTTTACAGCTTAACATATTAGTATGGCATTACTTTTATACCTAATAGCTATACTTTTCGCTGGATGGTTAAGACCAATTTAAAATAAGACCTGTATAAATATAACTTTTGCTATTTGACAAGTTCAGCCAAATGTCAGGATTTATCTTGGAACCATGTATTAGACATAAAATGGAACTGCTATTTTTTAACAACCATAGACATTTTAGCATTTCAATCCCTATAGAATGTTAACAAAAAACAACTTACACAAAAACTTAGAAATCAAATCATATACAACATTGTAACAGGCCATTCTTACAACATTTTGTGACATGTTTTAGATATTCTTGTTTTGTTTTGGCATAACACTTTGTAAAAGGCAGCTTTGAACTTGAGAAACTTTTGTCCCAATAAACAATCTGTTTTACATTGTGAAAGACCTATATGTCTGGAATCATAAATATACCATGAGATTAATAACAGTAAATTATCATACTCTATGAAGACCTTTTGATATGGAAACATCTATATTGTGGCATTTGATGTTCGAAGTTCTTGCTTGTGTTTTCATTTGTACAGAATCTCACAGCTAATAGTTTACCTTAAATATCAGAGAATACTTGGATTTGCACATGTCAGCAATGGTTAACAGTTAGGACTTTGTCATGGACTAAAATACCTTTTGCTTAATGGGATGTGCATGAGTCTTTCGAGGACCGATTGAAGAATGTAAGGATTGATATCCAGATGTTCCTCCAATATGTCATATAGTCGTAAGGCTTTGTAGAAGCGGCTGAATCTAGCGTTTGTGACTGATGTATATTGCAGTGCTGGGATGAAGGCTGGCTGATTTATGGATTAGTGCAGTGATTGAACTAGCACTGCCCTAATCCCTGTAGACCTGACGCAAGGGAGAGAAAAAAAGCTTAGCGCTTTCTGTTGTTGCTTTTGCTGTCTTCCACTACAATGAAATCTTATCCCTCTTCCATGTACCACACTGCTTTGGAGGTAGCTGAGGAAAGACTGAAACTGCTTCCAACTGCTGAGATAAACTTTTATTCCCTTTACCTTAGAGTGATGCATAATTTTTATCATCAACCAGAAAACTGCCTAAGACAAAACCAATTTCATTTTATTTTTCCCACGATAGGCCTGGACTCCAGTTACATTTATTCTTTCATTAAAAGCATGTAGTCTAATTTATTTAAAATATAATCATATATATATATATATATATACATTCTTAAAATGTTGAACAAAGTTTTAAAACCAGATAGTTCAGGGGATTAAAGCACCTTCTTAGGCAGATACAGGGGCCAGGGGTTTCAATACCTGGACCAGCCATGCCAACCATAATCCCAGGATGTGTTGAGATGACGATTTAGATGCTGGCACCTATAATCCCAGCTTTTGGGAGGCTGTTAACTGGAGAATCATTATGAGTCTGATTGACATAGTGAGACTCTGTAGATACTGTAGACTGTAGATCCCATAGACCCTGTAGACCCTGTACTAAATTTTAAAAAAATGAAGAAAGTTTTGTTTATATGTGCTAATGCACATTTCATTTTAATGTCCATGGGTATTGATACTATTTCACACTTGTATTAGTTAGTTTTTGCTCGTTGTTGGGACAAATACCTGACATTCAAAATGAAGTAAGGAAAGGTTTATTTAGCTCACAGTTCGTAGAGGTTTCACTCCATATTCGGCTAGCCCAAGGTTGAGTGGAGCAGGGTGGAGAGCATCCAGTTCATGGAGGCAGAACAGCAGCAAAATGGCAGCAGAGGCAGCCAGTCAATCAGGGCAGCAGAGCAGCAGCAACAGCTACAGCTCCAGTCTGTCTCTCTGTCTCTCTTTATATTACATTCAGGCTCTCCGCCTTAGCTCCCGCCCTAGGCTACAACCATAATCCCAGAAGTACTTCCACCCATAATCCCATCAGTGCTAAAACCCATAATCCCAGGGATCATGGATCAAGCCTCAAACTCTAGAAGTCCCCGCCCAATGACTCCATGAGGCTTTGGGGGGACAACTAGACATAAACCATAACAATACTCATTGTTTCACAGAATATTATGTTAGCAAATCCTTATAATTTGGCCAGCAAAATACCTCTGTGGACTATAAGCCTGCTAAGGCAAGTTATTGTGGGCATCTGGCGCATGTCTGTAATCCTAGCTCTGGGGAGGCTGAAGACAGAAGGATTGTTATGAGTCCAAGCTGCATAGTGAGACTCTGTACTGAATACATTGAAAAGAAAAAGAAAATATTTATAATTATTAAAAGATATATATCTCTTTTATACAAGAATAATTTATCCAAATCATTCTGCATGTGTTTTGTATCATTTATAATGGTGTTTTTTTCTATAACTGTTTTTTATTCTTTAAAGAAATATTTAACCTAAGGTTTCTTAATTCAGCAACCATTTTCCTGAAATTTTTAAATATCATCACCAAATTCTAACTTATCATATCATATCATATACGCTTCTCATATTAAAATCCCTTTGCGGGACAGACCTGATAGCTCAGTGGATTAAAGCACCTGATTAGGCAGAGCTCAGTGGCTCAGGTTTGATCCCCAGCGTGCCCTGTGGTCCCATCTCAGGCGCCTGCTGAGACAGCAATTGATGCTGGGCATGGTGGCATGCACCTGAAATCCCAGTGCTTGGGAGGCTGTAAAGAGGAAAATCATTATGAGCCTGATCTGTGCAGTGAGACCCTGAGGACCCTGTCCTAAACACAGAAAAAAAAAATCTGTTTGGTATTAGACGACTTGGCATATTGTCAACTTTTGAAAATCCTCCTTATTTTTTTTTCTGCATGAATAATTCTCCTTAAACATAGCCTTTTACCATTTGAAGCTGAAGTTATTATTAATTAAATAAATCAATCAAAATGAAATTTACATTGGTTTTAAACAAAGATACTTACAAATAGAATGAGACATTTAAAGAGAAAGCGGGTGGTTAGTTAATCCTGGGGCACGATTTTACTGAAAAATGATGTTTTTCTGCACCTTTTCTTCATGCTTGTGTCTCTGACATCCTTGCTCCAACTACTCTATAGCTACATTGTCTGTGAATGTTGTCTTACCAGCCATTCACTTAAACACATGCCTGTCTACCCTACAGTGTGTTTTCATAGTGAAGAAAACACTATTCCATGAAGCCATTATCAAATGTTTTCAGATTTAATAGATTGTATTTGCTTGGTTCTATAACTCAGCTAATGGCAAGCAAGAGGGTTTTCAGGATCAAGTTACCCAACCATGAGCTGAGATGATGGAGAATCAGATATGAATGTGTCAGGTCTCCTGCAAAGAAGGAAGGGCGTGCATGCAACACAGGAAATGTCTCATTCCCACACAAATTCATATCTTACTCTGAGTGATAAAAGTAAATAAATTTTTCCATCTCAGAGTTTTCATAGTAGAAAAATGCAGAAATATGTATATCTATTATATGTATACTTGTGGAAGACCAATATGTTGCAAAACTGGATGATGATAGACAGGAAACTATGATAATTAGTTCCTGCATGAAGAAAGAAGAAATAATATTATCTGTCTTGTTATGTTGTTGTATCTTTATTGCTGTTACTGACACACAATATTTGGTACAATCCTGATAGAAAATATTCAATGATACCAACTAATGTTAGTGGTAGGGATTGTCCACTATTTTTATTATAATTTTCCTTGATTTTTTAAAGAATTTATTTTTTTTCTTGTTTCAGAAATTTTGTTTGTTTGTTTGTTTATTTTTATGGCTGGCTCAGCCTGCCCTGAGGACAGGGCTGGTACAGCATGTGGTGCCGGGGATCGAACTGTGGTCCCTGAAGCCACCTAACCTTTTGTAAGGAGGCGCTCTAGACCACTGAGCCATCCTGCCGGGCCCAATTTTCTTTGATTTTGAAGAGCAAATACAAGATCAAGAAAAGCAAAAGCAAAGACAGAAAGAGAGCAACATATAATAACACATATGTTACAGTTTTTCAAACCTAGAATAGTCAATTAATAGTGATTTATATATTGTCAATTATTATCATCAAATCTGTTGCTCAGATTTACAGAATTGTGCAAGATAGGTCATATGATTCAATATTACCACATGCTTTCAAGAAGTCTGAAATTTTTGTTGTCACTCATTTTCTTTTATTACCTTTTTTTTAAAAAAAATTACTTTATGAGCCAGGGATGTAGCTCAGTGGCTTAAGTGCCTGCCTGACAAGCACTAGGTCCCGAGTTTGATCTCCGGGACTGAAAAAAAAAAATCACTTTGAAGAGAGTATAGGAATAAATGACATGACATTAGAAACAGTATACATTTAGAAGACCAACATGGCATTTCAAGCATGGCTTTAGCATTTCTCTGAACTAAGCAGATACACCGAGGACAGCAATGTGTAAGTATAATATATGTCCACTATATAAGCTTTTCTGATATGCTATTTTATTTTCCAGTGAAAGTTCGTGTAATTTTATGGGCCATAGAAAATATGAATTCATTGCTTTTTAAATAAAGTATAATTGGCAGGGCATGGTGGCTCACGCCTGTAATCCCAGCACTCAGGAAGCTGAGGCAGGAGGATTGGTACGAGTTCGAGACCAGCCTGGGCTACAAAAGTGAGCTCAAGGCCAGCCTGAACTACGTAATGAGACCCTGTCTCAAAAAGACAAATAAATAAATAAATAAATAAATAAATAAATAAATAAATAAAGTATAATATTTTTCAAACATATTTTATTCTAGTTGAAAATTTGATATTTCAACTGCCATTGTAATGCACCTCAGTACATATGTACATACAGAGAAGTGAAGAAAGACGGATACTTCTTGTAAATGGTTAACAGACTTCTGTGAAATGATAAATTTATTTCACATATTTTAGCTCCTAAAGCAGTTTTCTTGTTCCAGAACACATTTTTTAACTCAAAATTTTAGAAAATGTATTTACCAATAAATTACATATTTATTTGTTTTGTTCGGTAATCAAATTGTTTCCAAAAATTCTTTCATGCATTTTTAAATTATGTTTTTTTCTACTGTACATTCAATAAATACTTATTAAGCATTGTTCCCTCATCTAGAATCTCTGCAGATTGTTATTTTAAGAGCACTCTATGTGGTCTTTGGGAAAATATCAATATTTTAAGTAGATGTTTCAGTTTGGAATGTTGAATATTATAAACATGATTTTGCTTTTCTATTAGTGAATAATTGATGATATGAGCTTTTACTCATATGTGACGGGAAAACTATGCAATGATAATATCACTCTGTAAAATATTAATTCATTTATGCCGTTTTCCTGGTCCATATCACTTTGCATGTTCTGTGGTCCCAGTCAGTAACATATCTGAAGGGAGCAATCATAGCCTTCCTTTGTTTCAAGTGCCTCTCCACTTACACACTAACTGTGCCAACTGTCATCACCATCAGAATGAAGTCTCACACTAAGGTGATGAAAAACGTTACTAGGAGCTAGGCATGGTGGCACATGCCTGTAATCCCTGCACTTGGGAGGCTGAGTCAGGAGAATTGATGTGAGTTCGAGACCAGCCTGGGCTACAAAAATGAGCTCAAGGCCAGTATGATGGTTTATGTCTAGTCCCCCCAAAGCCTCTTGCAATCATGGGGCATGGCTTCTATAGATTGAGACTTGATTCATGACTGCTGGGATTGTTGTTTAGTACTGATGGGATTATCAGTCTGAGTAAGGCTGAGACTATGGGTGTGGTCTAGGGCAGATATGCTAAAGCGGAGAGCCTGAATGTAATATAAAGAGTGACAGAGAGACAGACTAAAGCTGGAAATCTTGCTCTGCTGCTGTGTTTGGTTGGCTACCTCTGCCACCATTTTGTTGTTGTTCCGCCACCAGGAACTGGATGCTCTCTGCCTTGTTCCACTCAGCCTTGGGCTAGCCGAATATGGACTAAAACCTCCACGAACTGTGAGCTAAATAAACCTTTCTTTCCTTCATTTTGAATGTCAAGTATTTGTCCCAGCAATGAGTAAAATGTAACTAAGACAGACAGGCTGAACTGCATAGTGAGACCCTGTCTCAAAAAAGACACACACACACAAAAAAAAGTTACTAGGGACTCTTCCCCGTAAGGAGACTCCTTTAGACTTCACTGTCTATATCTTATGCTTACCTTTCTTGGAAATCTTGCAACAACATAAACCTGTTCAAATACTGTACATAAACCATGAATAAGGGCCAGTAATATAGCATAGCAGGCTAAGGGCTTGCTTAGGTAACTGCAGCAGCCAGAGTTCCATCCCTGGCACCACATGCCTTGCCAACCCAGCCTCCAGCGCATGCTAAGCTGGTGATAGGGCCCAGGCATGGTGGTGCATGCCTGCAATCCCAGCACTAGGGAGGCAGAAATCGGGAGGATCACTGTGAGTCCAAGCTGTGTAATAAGACCCCGCACCAATAAATAAATAAATACATACATACATACATACATACATAAACCTTCCACACACCTGATTACAAATCTTTTGTTATCATCATATTCAAATATCATCGTCATCATATCATCATATCAAACTCACACCAGATAGCAGTAAATGAAATGAGGCTTGTAATTTACTCAGACTCCTTACGAGAAATAAGTCGATTACTCATGATGGGTAGAAGCATTTAATTTAAAAACGAGACTAAAATAACAATGCTTATCAATCCATAGTCTATGGAAGAAGAGAATACAATAAAGTAACTGCATTATGAATTATAGATAATGGCTGTCTTATAGCAAGGTGTACAGAAGAGGCAGGTGTGAGTTGCAACCGTCATCTTTCTCCAGGGTTGTATTATGCTTTTTCTGTCTCTAATTAAGACCATTATGCATGCATGAAATATTTCACGCTGGAAACTAAAAGTAGGAATTGGACCAGAGTTTCTGATGGTTACTTGGCAGGTTTCACCTACCTAGCCAATGGAAATTGCTGAAGTGATCAGGTTGAAAGGAGACCAGGTGCAAATCATCACCCTCATTGGTATCAATTTAAAAACCATAGGCTAGCTAATGTATACTGTCTGCAAAGCCTATTGACTTAGGTCTACCAAACAGGACTATCAATAAATAGGCTCCAGGTACTGTCCAAGTCTCTACATTTTGCAGATAAATTAACAGAGTATTGGTCAATCCTGGAATGTGGAAATAAACTCAGCAGAAAGGCAAAACCTGAACTGATTTGAGAAGTCTCTTAACATTTACTTGCTTACAAGTGGTACAAATCTTCAGATTTGACAACCATCAAAAAATATTTAAATTTCATGGAACAATTGCAATGTTCTGTTAGGAAAGATAATGTAGTGAAATTCAAGAATCAAATAAAGTTACAAATTTCAGGGATAGTTGATTCAGCCTCTTCAGGTTACTGCTAAAATTAGAAAAAATATAAAATGTTTATACCTCTAGTCCTCAGAAGATAATAACTTTAGACATGGGAAGAACTAACTATATGAACAGGGTAATGGTAGGAAACACAAAAGTGGCAGAGTTCAGTGGAGGGACATGTCAAATGAATGGTGACTTCCAGGCATAGAGGCCTAAGAAAGGGGAACATGCATGTCATCTACACCTAGCTCTACCTCTGCATTTATCTGAATAAATTCATAATATTTTATGGAATATAATTGATACTCTAAGTTTCTCATGAAATGGAATGCAAAAAAGCAAGACATGTAGCATAAAAGTAGCATAGACATCTTGTTTGTGTAGACCTAAAACGATTTGCAAAACGTCTATGGGTTCAGAGGTGGGGCACTGAAGTGACTGGAACATGGAGGGCATCATATACATAATGGACTCATGTTCTGGTGATTCCATCGCTTATAATGTTGTGGGGTGGAGGACCTAGTCAGAGGAGGCAAGTCACAGGGTGTGATTGGAGAGCTGCAATCATTTCCTTGACTGCCTTCTCTCGCTCCTTGATGGCTATCATGGAGTGAAAGCAGTGGTCAGCCACACCCTTCTTTCTTCCAGCCCATACTTATGGGCTGAGGCCTAAATATATCTCTTACTTAAGCCAGTATAATTCATAAATAAGCAGATAAATTCAGGTATCCCACATAACTAGGCTTTACTTGCAAATTTCACTATTCCATACAAGCACAAATAGTAGAAAACAATATTCACAAAATATCACATTAAAATCAAACTATACTAAATAAGGGGAGAACAAAAATTATATTTCATTGAGGTTATGTTCTTGACCTACTATTGAGAGTAAAATGTTTGACTACTGGAACTGCATTACAGATGCTATGGATTAAACTCTGCTGCAGAATTATATTCTTTTATAAGGTGGACCTTTATAGAAATTATAAGTGAAGTAAAACACTCTGGCAATAATATCTTTCTGATTAAAAATTTTCAATAAAATGAATCTTTTTAAAAATGAACGTTGCAATCCATCAAAAATAATATCTATATATTATTTCCTGAATTATGTTTGCAATGTATTAGATATTAACATAGTACTACAAGGTTAAGATGAGTTGTCCCAGTGACTGGTTTAGGAGCCACGCAGGACGTGTCTGTGAGACTTGACCTCTGTTCCTATTTCTGCTTTCTCGTCTCCTTAGTTCCGTTCTCACGATCCACTTCCTAGCCACCTTGAAATAAGCATCTTTGTTCAGTGATACCCTTTCACCATGTTTCTGGTTCAAGCCCAGATGACCGTAGAGTGAATCCCCTGCAATTGTGAATCAAGTTAATCTTCATTAAGTTGTGGACTTTGAATATTGTGCTCTCATGACAGGAGAGCTAAATAAACAGATCAAGTAATTGTATTGTACTAGAAAAGAAGATAATTCATTTTGGCTAGTTCCATGATAATTCTAATATCTAAACGAACATTATTCTATGTTTTTATCAGATTTTTATGTGGGATTAAAATTTAAATCAGTAAACTTCAATTAAAACAGATTATTTTCTATAATAAAAGTGGATTCATTCATTCAACTGAAGGAAAAGATCTAGCTTCAGGTAGAAAGAAATCATTTTACCCGCAGACTTTCTTACAATTCCAATTATTCCATCAGCTCTACTGGTGCTCTCCTGAAAACTCATCCTTCAGATTTTGGACTTGTCAAACTCTACCATGAAATCAGTCAACTTCTTGTAGTAAGACTTCCTATTGTCCCCCTTGAAATCTGCCTGTGTCTCTGTCTATCTGTCTCTGTTTCTCCGTGTCTACCTGTGTCTTTGATTTTGGCTTTTTCTTTCTCTGTCTCTCTGTATCTCTCTGAATTATATAGATTAATACAGTGGTATCTAAATAATTCAATATATAGTCTCCAACTGGGAGTAATGTAATGTTTTGAAATAGTTGCAGTTATTGCCAGATTTAATTTAGTAGAACCTTATCTAAAAGGTTTATCTGGTTTAGTAAGTGTCATACCCACTTAAAATAACAAATTTGGCAAAGATATGAAGAAACTGAAAGGTGTGCAATTTACAATGTGATTGAGAAATACTGTAGCCACCTACTTAATATCACATAGTAATTCTAAGCATGGAATGATAACATTACCCACAATTTCTACTCTGATGTGCATGGAAACCCAAAATATAGGAAGTAGTAGGTAAAGCATGTATTTGTGCATTAATCACAATTTCCAAATACTGAAATAATTGAAATAATTAATATGCCTAAATTTACATTATGGATCATACTATGTATATAACATGGCAATATATACACACTTAAATAGCTTTCTACCTTAAAAGAAATGAAGTGTTGATATTTATACAATGTGGATGACCCTTAAAAATATTATAGTCAGTAAAGTAAGTGCAACACAAAAGAACAAATATTACTCAACAAAGTTTACTTAAAACTATCAAGGTCATAAAATTTTCAGAAACGAATAATAACCTGTCATAGAAGATGTATAAGACACCTTAATGTGTGTGACATCTTGGATTGAATTCTGGAACAAGGAACAAAATGGCTTTAAGAGACAAATTATTGAATGCAAAATAAAGTCTAGAGTTGAGGTAATAGTGTATTAATTTTGACAATTACATTATGGTAATATAAGACATTAACATAAAAGAAACTCTTGGGTGTGTATTAATAATTTTTGCACTATATTTGCAAATTTTGATAAAAGTAAAATTGGATTGGAAGTTCCTTTAAAATTATTATAAAATAGAAAGTTTGTTAAAGCCTACATGGGTAAAGATAAATCAAACAATAGGTCCAAACCTATTAAATGCTTAATAAAATTGAACAACTAGTTAAAAGAAAGAAAATACCCAAAGGTCTTATTTTTTAATATCACAGAGTAAAGGCTTCCATTTGAATTTATGGAAAATACACTCTAAAGACAAAGTCAAGGGCCTCTCAGTTTAATTTCAAAGCTGTAAGCAAATATGAAATGGTGTTTATGAGGGAAGAAAAGAGTACTTGTGAAACTGTTGCAAACATTAAAGGCACACAGGTAATTAAATACCTTTTGTCCATTAACTCATTTAATCTTTTAACAATCTCATTCAATAGAAAATGTTATCATCTGGGTTTTGTTCCAAATAAATCAAGATACATCAAATAACTTGCCTTTTGGTTTAGCAATCTGCAGAAATGGAATTAATTTTCAGATACACTTCTTTCAGAGTTCATTATCTTTAATTGCTAAGTTATTAATTCCCCTGTACGTTAAACATCTGATAATTACAGCCAATACTGTCATCAAATTTATTTTCTCCTTCATGTGATATTTCTAGATATTCTGAAACTAAAGTTGAATTATTAGCTTTCATTTCTCCATTTACAGACAACATTTCTTTGCCCTTTCTATGTTGATATTTCTTTCCTACTCGATCTCTGTAGGTGCTGTGCTTCAAACAGGTAAGCTGTAAATATAGTCCAGTCACTTTGTCCTATAAAACCATGAACAGTTGCCATTCTTGCTGGAATGAGATGGAATGTTAGTGTTGTTTTAATTTGCCTCGTTTACATAACCAGTGGCACTGAACATTTTTAATGTATTTATTTGCCATTTGTATTTCTTTGTCTGAGACGTATTCATCTCAGATACCCATTTTAAGACTGAATCCTTGTCTTAGTTATTTTTTACTCGTTGCTGGGACAAATACCTGCCACTCAAAATGAAGGAAGGAAAGGTTTATTTAGCTCACAGTTATGGAGGTTTCTGTCCATATTTGGCTGGTCCAAGGCTGAGTGGAAGAAGGCAGAGAGCATCCAGTTCATGGTGGCAGAACAGCAAGAATCGCAATAGGGGCAAACAAAGAACCAGGGGAGCAGAGAGCAACAATGCTAGTCTGTTTCTGTCTCTCTTTATGTTACATTCAGGTTCTCCGCCTCAGCCTGTCCACCTTAGGCCACACCCATAATCCTAGACATACTCAGACCAATAACCCCATCAGTACTAAAATACATAATCCCAATGGAGCATGAGTCAAGTAATTCCAGCACTACTCAGACTCATGATGCCATCAGTATTAAAACACATAATCCCAGGGGATCATGAGTCAAGTCTCAAACTCTGGAAGGCCCTGCCTCATGATTGCATGAGGCATTGGGGAGGGGCAACTAGACATAAACCATAACAATCCTTGATCTTGAGGGTTTGATTTCATTCAATTAATTATATATTCTCAGTAGAAGTGCTTTTTCTATGAGCTAACTGGCTATAATTATTTCCCATTCTGTGGGTTGCCTTTTCCTTCTGTTGTAGATACCTATTGCTATACAGGAGCTTTCTAATACTGTGAGATCCAATTTGTTGATTTTTTGTATTATTTCCCTTGCAGTCTAGGTTTTGATCATGAACTCTGTCTATACCCATGTCTTTGAAATTTCTGCCTATTTGCTCTTCCAGAAAATTTAGGATTTCTATTTTAATGTCTATTTTTTAAATTTTCTAACCTTTATGGTACAAAAAATGTCTTCTCTTTGAACTAAGAGAAAGAAGGTGTATACACAGTCCAATGTTCCATAATTGCAGTGGGTTACTGTTGAAACTGGCAATGTAGGAAGTTGTTGACTTAAGCCTTTTACAGATCAGCATACTAATCTAACTTTATGTTTTATGTCTTGTAGTTAAACTTTTCTGCTGGGTGGTTAAGGGCAAGTTAAAGCAAGAATTGTACAGAAAAACATGTAACTTTTGTATTTTCCAAGGTCATTCAAATCCCCTAAGGTTTAACTTTGAAACCATGTACAGCGCTTTACTCAACTGTTGACAGTGACATTGCTTGACCAGTTTGTTCTCTGTGAAAGCGTGAGAGAATATTTTCTCTCTAGGTGACTCTCCTTAGATACACTATACACCTTCAATCCCTTTACTCTGTGGCCCCATAATTTCCTTGAACAAAAAAATTGTAATAGTGAGCTATAGGACGTTATAGCACAGGTTCTGTTCTGTCCTGAGTCCTCACTGATCTTGACAGGCTAAGGCCAAAATACTTGCTATCCTTTTGGCCCTTTTTTTCTCTAATATTTGGTCTGTAAACATATTTTTAGCCCTCCAGAAGAAAGGCTTAGTGATACTATGACTCTATAACGTGGATATTTGAGCTTAACAGCAACATCTTTCTTAATATCAAACATGTTAGACTTAACTTGGAACTGGTATTTTCCACCAATCATTGATATTTTAATAAATCTCTATAGAATGTGATAAAAGCAGTTACACATTTTTACACAAACATTTAGAAAGATTGTAGCCTGTCCATCCTATGGCATTTTGCCTAGTCTCTTAACTTTTTTGTTCATTTATTTATTTTTAGATATATTATTATTTTTCTCAGTTCATTGAAAAGAAAGCTTTGTGCTAATATTGTTTGAGCAATCAAATATTGACAACTTATACTCTGAGTAACTAATTTATGTTTTTCATAAAACAAAAAGTATAATTAAACAATGTTCTGAAAATTAAATAAATATTCATTAATTAAAATTAAATTAAATGTTTCAAAACAATACTCCAAAATTCAAACTAAATCATGAGACTAACTTAGAGACCAGAATGTTGTGTATCATATATACAAGTCTGTAATCAATTCAGAGTACTTGCAAAGTATTCAAATAGATTAATATATATAACAATATCAGCTAAGAAAAAGTATTCATAGTAGTAAAGACGTACTAAGAATAAAACATAGCATAAACACTGGAATGGCAAATATATGACCAGAACTTCTAACAGTTTGGATAGGATATCACACAAAGTTCTAGCATGCCATGTACATGGACAGTGTCCATGATGCTTACTAGTGGCCAGGTATCACTTGAAGTACTAACCTACTGCTATTTCCTTGATATCCACCCTGCAGACCTAGGCAGAATCATGACACATAGGTTTCAGGAGAAGTTCATTTGTAGAATATACTGATGAACACATTTTGCTGCTCTATACAAAAAAATGGTTGAAAGACTGCTTTTGTATGCCTCTTTTTCTCCTGTGTTTAATTGTTTGTCGTATTTGGTAGGTTCTTTCTATTCTCCGTCATAGAGTTGTGCTCATTTTGATCCGTGTCTAGAATATCTTTTAGTAAACTGTGTGTCTTAGTTACTTTTTGCTCATTGCTGGCACAAATACCTGACACTCAAGATGAAGGAAGGAAAGGTTTATTTAGCTCACATTTCGTAGAGGTTTCAGTCCATATTCGGCTGGCTCAAGGCTGAGCAGAGCAGGGCGGAGAGCATCCAGTTCATGGCGGCAGAACAGCAGCAAAACAGTGGCAGAGGCAGCCAATCAATCAGGGCAGCAGAGCAGCAGCAACTCTAGTCTGTTTCTCTGTCTCTCTTTATATTACATTCAGGCTCTCCGCCTTAGCCTCAGCCTTAGGCTACACCCATAATTCCAGAAGTACTTCGATCCATAATCCCATCAGTACTAAAACCCATAATCCCAGGGATCATGGATCAAGTCTCAAACTCCAGAAGTCCCTGCCCAGTGACTACATGAGGCTTTGGGGAGACAGCTAGACATAAACCATAACAGTGTGTATGGCTGGCTTTGTCATCATGAAATTCTTTAGGTGTTCTTTATAGTGGAAGTACTTCACTTCTCCATTGAACGTGAAAGAGAATTTTGGAGGGTGTATTGGTCTGGGCTGGAATATTTTTTTCTTGCAAGACTTGAAGTACTTTGCTCCATGCTCTTCTTGACATGATGGTTTGTAAGGAGAAATCTGCCATTATTCTAATGGGTTTTCCTTTAAATGTGATCTGTTTCTTTTCTCTAGCAGCTTTTTAGTATACTGTTCCTGTTTTGAATTTCTGGGATCTTGATTATTATATGTCTGGGCATGGTTTTAATTGAGTTGATGCTATTTTGGAGTTCTATGTGCTTCAGTTACCTGAATGTTAAATTCTTTTCCCATACTTGGGAAGTTTTCTGCTATGATTTCTGCCCACATTCTTTTATATTATTTGTACAAACTCCTTTCTCATTGATGCCTATTAGTCTTACATTATTCATCTTTGCATCATCTTGCAGATATTGAATTTTTTTTCTTGCATCTTAGCTGTTTTAAAGAGATCTTTTCTTACCTCTTCACTAGCTGCAATGATGTCTTTAAAGTTTGAAAGTCTATTTTGACTTTCATTGAAATAGTTTTGCCAGCTTTTAATGGAGATTTTATGTTCCTGTATAGCAGTTAGAATTGCTTCATACATTCTATTATTTTACTATATTGCTCATTCAAGGATTCCATCATTTTTCTATTCTTTTCTATTTTTTTTTTTTGTCAGTGTCTTATTTAGATGCACTTAGTAATTCTTTCATTATAGGTATTATTTCTTTTTTTACTTCAGAAATTATTGCTGATATTTTCCTCTATACCCTTCTGAAGTTGTTACTTTATATCAGATGCTATTATTTCAGGGATTTCAGGTGTGTAACTTCTAATTTCTTCTATGCTATTGTCTCCTGTATTTCTTCTAGGTGGGCTCAGGGCCTAAGAGCTCATTTTGCTCCTTCTCTTTGCCAGAAAGTATAGCGCTACTCTTTGACTTTTGGTGTAGAGCTTTGGTAGAGTTCTGACCTTAGCACTAGATCTAGATATACCAAGTTCTGACCTGTCCAAGAGGGTGCAGCTTGAGTCTGGCTGCTGAGCTCCACTTCTTGCTGAAGCCCATGGAGGTGAACCTGCTGTGCCACTATAGCAAGATGTTCTTCTCCTGGATCAGCTGGATGGATCTTGTCTCTAGTCTTTCTACAGGGAGTTCTGTGGTAGTTTTCCACACCTGACTTGTCTGATGGATGAAGTTCCATTCACAGGCTGGGCATCGTTGTTGGGTCAAATGAGTTTCTGCTGGGCCCACGTTGATCTCACTCACACACTCGGCCTGGTTGCTGTGTTGAATTTCTATTCTAATATTTACATATTTGATTCATTTTGACTTTAGTGTGCAATGAAAGGTATGAGTCTAGTTTTATTCTTTAGCATGTAGAGGGTCAAGTTTTCTAGTAGTGTTTTTTAAATGACAAACTTTCATCAGTGAGAACGTTTGGCTTCTTTATCAAAGCTAAAGTGGATGAGTGCATTGTCTACAGCTTCTATATTTAACGTTGCTTTTAGTGTTTTTCTTTTTTCTTCTTTCTTTTTACTGGTTTTATTTATTTATTTACTTACTTACTTACTTACTTATTTTTGGTACTTGACATTGAAATGAGGTCCTTGCACTTGCCATGTGGGCGCTGTACCACTGAGTTCTGTCCCAGGCCCTGTATCTTCCATTCTGTTCCACTGATCCTCAGGTCTGTTTTCTGTCCCAGTATCTTGTTGATATTGTCACAGTAGCTTGGCAGTAATTTCCAGTCTGGAATGTGATTCTCTGACTTGCTTTTGTTGTCCAGAAATTCTTTTGGTATTCTAGGTCTTTTCAGGTTCCAAATAAATTTTAGAAATGTTTTTTTTTCTAGATCTGGGAAGCATGCTAGTGGTGTTTTTATTGGGATTTCATTAAATCTGTAAAACAATTTTGGGAGTATGGCTGTTTTGATTCTATTGGTTCTTCATCAAAAAGTCAATTAATAGCAAATACTGGAAGGACTATGGAGATAAAGTCCCACTGCTGGTGGGATTCTACACTGGTACAATTGCTGGGGAAATTAATATGGAGATTCTACAAGAAACTGAGATTAGAAGTACCATTAAAATCAGCTATTCATCTTCGGGGTGTATTAATATCATGACTTTGTCTTCCATTCTGAATAACTAATTCCAAGACAACTATGTCAACTATGGTAACTGTCTTACAAACCTGTTTTAAGACTCAAAATGTATCAACTTCGATAGCAAATATTGTATCAACTATTGTAGTTATCATACTAACCAGTTTTTTATTGTAAATCTGCTTTCTCTTTAAAATTAAGAAAGCATCCTCAAACAAGTCTATTCTACTGGTGATTAAATCTTGAAACTTCAGGGCTCTTAACAATATGGTTTTGGGGTTGGGGAGATAGCTCTGTGGCACAAGTGTCTGCCTGGTAAGTGCAAGGTCATGAGTTCGAACACTGGTCCCGCCAAAAAAAAAAAAAAATTTCCTCTGCAGATGACAAGATGCCACTATGTTGTTGTTCTCTTCTCTCAGACCCCTGAGTAAAAGATGAGATAAAGTTTTTATTTACTAGATTCTAAACATTTTATACATTTTAAACAGTTTATATATGGTCGGTCTTAATTGTGGTTTTCATGCTTAAGATACACATAGTTCACTTGGCTGTTATCTTGGTAATGACTTCAGTATTTGTAACCTTTTGCACGTACAAAATTGCTGCCCAGTACTCTCATACATGCTATTATGGTTGCAGTCTGGATGACAAAGCCTAATGCAGTCATAGGGATGGGTTTCTCAGGGGCTGCTGAATCTAGTTTGTAACTGGATCATTGTCTAGTGCAGGGTTGGGGCTGTGAGTTCTATACTCCTTTAGGGGGTAGCCTGCATAAAATATATGGAGTAAAGTCCATTCACTTAAATTCATTCACTTAAGATGTTATCATTTCATACCCATATCCAAACTTACCTTTGTGTACATCAAGAATTTAGCTCTCAAGATAGACCATTACAGACCGCTCTTTTGCTGCTTCTGTTATCTTCTGCTGTCATGAACTGTTCCTCTGCAACCCTGACTTGGATCTAGCCAATTTTTGAACTGCAGCTTCTGCAAACTGTGAGCTGAATAAACATTTTACTGCTTTAATTCTGGCTGTTGAGCATTTTGTTCTGGCAATGTGAGGAAAGTACTTAAACATATGTTTTTAAATATGGTCTGCAGCTTATGAAATACACTGAAAAGTAAAATTGTTTATATTTATATGTTTATCTTTGCTTTAATCATTAAATACTATTAAATATTTCCAAGTTATTGTGCTGTTTATTCCCAAGTGTTAGTGCTTTAAAATCTCTCAGCGTCTCTTTAATATAATTTAATTTTCCAAAATGTTTTGTTATTCCTCATCTGGTGGATCTTATGTAACATTTCACTATGTTTTATCATCTTGTTCTTACTGGTACTAAGAGTCCTTTGTATATCCTCAACCTTATTGTATTGCTTGGCTATAAATTTTCCACTCATATTAATTCACTTTTGCTTTTGTTTGTAGAATACTAAAATATTCACTTTGATTCATATTTACATGGCTTGTATGTATTTTGCCCAGGTCATATGGCATCATATTAATTTAAACTGTAATCATTTAACACCTATAAGTTTCTAAACAAAAATATCCAAATTTACCCCATGAGAGTATCAAGATTTTAGGCTTCCATACAGACCATTATATTTATGAATTCTTTTCACAAAGTAAGGTGCCACATACTTTACTTTAACAACATTTATATCATGTTGCTTTGATTATTTTACAAGACCATCTTTTCTGTTGCCCATGATATACTGAAAAGCAGAAGCCATGTATTATTTGTTTTGCTATCCTGTCATTTTATGGTTCCCAGTAAATTATGGTGCAAGTCATGAGTTTCTTACAAAATATAGGAATGGCTTGTGATAACTTTTTTATTATTTACAAGTAAACAAAGTTTTTATAATTATAGACCACATTATTAAGTGAAATAATTCAGACCTTCATATACAAACACTATTGTCTCTTCGGTGTAAGAACCTGAAAGAGCAAATAAAATCTGAAGGGTAGAATAGATACTATGAAAATGGGATGAGCCTGTTCAAAAGCAAGATATAATTATAATACTCATCCAAACAACTGAATAACCGCATCTGTCATTATGGTATGCTTAGTTTAAAGGGCTAAGCCAAAAGGTATCCTACAGAGTAAAATACAATTTATTTGATAAAATGACATATATTCATATCTAGTTTACCATTCCAAACAGAAAAATATTTTCAGGAGCTTGACTATTTTCTTCAAAGCATATTTGTCATCATGCTTGAGATTTTAATTCTTAACATCATATCTTATTTCTGTTATAAATCCCTCACTCTGTTAAAACTTTCTCTATGGAGCTTAATCAGAGAAATTCTAGATAGTAGAATTTGCGGGGGCGGGGATATTTGCCAGAGGCCTGCATTTATTTTTATATTCTTGTGCATATGGCTGCAACTTCACCTAGCACAAACTTCAAAAAGTGTCCGTGAACATGCTTACCTTTGTTCTTTGATAAATGCTGCTCAATACACTGTAAAATTTATGTTGATTGGCACTTAAATTTAGATTTTATAGTGATGGTATAATTTAGATGATTTTTTCAAATGATTATGAGTTTCACAATTTTCTTTTTATGTTATTTATGATTCTTAATACATATCATTTCAGAGAAATGTAGAAAGTTTTGAAGAAAGTACATTATATATTATATTAATGGGTAGAAACATGTTAGAGCATACACATGCTAAAGTTATTCAAATCACTATCAAAAAATTTTAATGTTCATTTAAATTCTCTTGAGTAAAAGTGAAGTGTTTGGGCTTTGAATTGCAAACGTTTAAGTGTATGCTTATATAAAAATTGGATCATTAGGAGATAAAAGAGTTGTTTGTTAAACTTTAAGTAATAGATTAAATTAGTAGTTTGACAAACAGTTGAGATTGCAAGATAGAATATGAATTATAGACAGATGAGTACTTGGTAACCTAAACAGGACATTTAACCTGATGGACATTCTAGAATGAGATTAAATTATCTAAAATGCAAGAATAGCTCAAATTTATATCATATGGAATGGCTTGTCAGTGAAAATCATTAACTATGGGAATAGCAGGATTTGATTCTGTAGTAATATGACTGAAATGGAAAGAAAATAGATAACAAGATTGTTACGACTAGGAACAGTTAGAAATCTAACATCTAAAGAGAAAGGAAATCTAGAAAATTGATGTGGAATGGGAATACATAAGTAAAGAGCCTATATTTCCTAAATCAGATAAACTGATGATATAGTAGCAAACTACTTTTAAAGGAGTTTCAGTATACTAGACAATATGTAAAGCAGTGCTCCTAGGTAAACAAAGTCAGATATCCATGAACTCATAATACATATATATATATATATATATATATATATATATATATATATGGGTACCTTCTGTTTGTAATTTGTCAAATATTTTCATATTGATCCTTCCAGTTTGACTAATTTCACTTACCAGTGTGAAGCTACTAAATGGAAATTAAACAAACATTTAAACATAGTTTAAGGAGATGTATAATGTGCCTAAGGAGAGTCACTGAGAGAGAAAACATTCTTTTAGGTGTTCACAGAGAGCAAATTGGTCAAGCAATGGCCATGATTCATCCAGATGGCTAACACTGACAAAACTTCTACAAACTGCTGTACATGGTTTAAGGATAAAGCCTGAGGGGATTTGACTGACCTTCTCAGATACAAAAGTTATATTTTTTTGTTATATAGGTCTTGCTTTATCTTAGTCTTAACCATCCAGCAGAGAAGTATAACCATGAGGTATAAAAAATAAAGCCATAATAATATGCTGAACTGTAAAAGGCTCAAAGGAACAGCTTCTGACATTGCCAGTTCTGCTGATAACCCACGACTATTATGGACTATTGGACTGTACATACAACTACTTTCTCTTAGTTCAATGAAATATTTGTACTAATAATGTTCGGAAAAGTTATCATGTCTGCATCTTGTACTCTGAACAACTACTATGAAGACAACGATATGCATTGTATTAATTATTGTGGTTGACCTACTAACGTGTTTTGAAATGGTCTCATTGTTATTTGTCTCTTATTAAAATTGACAAAATTTTAAAAAAGAAGGAAAAAAACAAAAAAGAGCATGATATAAAGATAAAGAAAATTTAAAATAAGGTAGTAAAAGTATTAGTAATTACAATCAATGTAAAATGATTGACCTATATATTTGAAGATAGAAATTACTCTATATTAAAACTTAATTTGTCAGGGCACAAATACCTACCTACCTCAGTAGCATAAACACCTACCTCGTAAGCATAAGAGCTTGAGTTCAATCCCTGGAACTACAAAACAAACAAACAAACAAAAATAAATAAATAAACAACGTATTCTCCCAAGTTGGTATGAAAAAACTCTTGAAGTCTTTCAGCCTGAAAACACAGTCAGAGTTTCTTAAACTTAACATTACAGCATTTCTTTTTCCCCAGATTTATTTTACCATAAATAAAGTTCACTTGTAGTGATCTGCCTGTTTGCCGCCTTCCAAGAGCTGAGATTACAGGCACATGCCACCATGCCTAGTCTCAACTCCCCTCTTGGGTTTCCCCTGTGTCAGGGCCAGGGGAGGCTTACGGATTGAACTCCTGACCCCTTTTCCTGCTTTTAGGCACTTTAATATAAATATCTACATTTCTTAGCTTCCATAAGTTGCTTTGTATGTAAGGTGTTGAATTTTTCCTGGCATACAGATACAATAAACTGTCACCAATGGGATTTCATTTCAATGGGAAATATGGACTTAACTCTCACAAACAGCTCTTCATATCAGAGGATGACTTGTTAAAGTCTACTCACCGATGACATTATATAACAAACATTTGATCTTTATTTATTATTAATGAATTACATTCTACACATGTCTCATGAAATCACTGTACATTTATATTTAACTCTCAAATAGAGTATCAAAATATAATGGCAAACATAACAGAGACCTTTTGAAGTTTAATTGGTTTTTAATATGTACATATTTTATGACTTGTCAGGATTTAATGGTTAAAATTAATGCTTTCAGGTCAACACAATTATATTTCACAAGAGTCCTTTGTTCTTTGTACTTGCTCAGTATCAAATGTCATACTTCATTGTTCAATTCATATCTGAGTGTGTCTAAGCACTGAAATTGAGACATCTTGTTGTTGAACATTTATCTCTGATAAAAGACATATACCATAGACATTCTTTATGAAAGAACAGAAACTATGCCTTTAACCTGTCAAAGCACTGTACAATATTTACCTAAGTCTCATGAAAAATAGTTATGTTCAGTGCCAATCAATATGTACATTAACACTTTTTTGAGTAGTGCTATCCCAAGGATGCAGAAGTAATTGCAGCACAAATCAAAAGATGATTTATAAAAGAAAGAGAGCAAATGGAGAAGTGCAGTTTTTGAACTGGACATGGTTGCCAAACAAAAGCAGCACACTACTCATTATCCCATAGCAGTATGGTGGCATAGAATAGCTCATGGGAGGAGGGATTACTGTACAGAAGAATTTGTCTTCTGTTTTCCATTGGGTCAGATACACATCCTTTCATCCTACCCAACCCGTCTTCATTATCAAAAGTCACCATTTACACCCTTGAGCTTCTGAAATTTTCCACTGCTTGGTAACTATTTCAAAACACAGAGCCATCTGGGCACTGTCTGACTATAAATGGAAACTATTGTCTGTTCCTCGTTGTCTTTTTTTTTTTTTTGGTACTCATACACCTAGAGATCTGAAGAACAAGCAGTGAGGATAATCTTGCAGCAAAAGCTCAAACCATAGTAGGTTCTGGAGCAGAGTGAAAATTAATCTCTGTAGAACTCTGACTTTTATTTTCTAAATTTCTAGGAAAAAATATGTGACCATAGTGTAATAAGAGATTTATTTTAGTCAACCAGCTAATAGGATTATAAGGACTAGAAACTAGAGTGAGATGGACAGGTCTGCAAGCTGGAGACTGTTAATGCTGCGACTTGAGCTCAAATGAAGTCTCAAGGCCAGATTTCCCTTGTTTCTCTTAAGACCTTCAAATACTTGTATTAACACCATATACACTATGAAGGACTTTTTTTCTCAGTGTCTAATAATTTGAATGTTAGTCTCATTCAAAAAGCATATTCACTATAAAATGTACCTTACTGTTTTACCAAAAACCAGGTACTATGATCTAACCAAACTAATCCTCAAGTTAAGGATAAGTCACTGTGCCTTAAAAATATAAATTTTATGGGTATATATGCATATACATGTATATTCACATTTTAACTAACAGAGACTATCTTGTAAGTTTCTTTCAGAGGACTCTATGATTTTCAGTCTGAATAGCCAAATCTAATGCAAAATATTTCCTCATGTGTGATCAACTTATTCTCTAAATTCGTATTTTGCTTTGATTTTAAACATGAGTCTTCCTTCTTTTTTCCAATCTTTTCAACTTGAAATAGTCTTTTTTTCCTCTACCGTTACGAGAAGCACTTTTGATTATTTTGATGACACAATTCCACTATGACAAAATGATGAAACTAAATTTTCCAATTAATTTAAAAATATCATGAAATTCCTATGTTAATATAAAGATATACAGACAGAAGTCTTTGTTTTCTGTTAGTAGGTAAAGCAGCGAAAACAAGAAAAATAAATAGAAATTATTACAGAATGAGAAGACAATCACAAATATATATTTCTATGTTTAAAGGCTGATCATACCTGAAAGAATGATATAAATGATTTTGTACAAATACAGGGGTAAAAATGCATAAGAAAATTCTCCTGATCAGTAGGTTGATGATCTTGAATTAAAAAAAGAAAAAAAAAAAAAAAAAAAGAGTGTGTAATGGAGGGATTTGGGAGATGGTGAAAATTAGAGAATAATATGAGTATCGATTTAAAGAGAAATTAGAAGTGCCATCAAAATAGCTCAGTGGATTGTAGTGCAAGCATGGGCTGGGGTCAGGGTTTGGTCGCTGAGCCTGCTGTGCTGGCCCCACCTGCGGGTCATGCTGAGACAGCAACTGAGTGGGCTTGGCATTGTACGCCTATAATTCTAGCTCTTGGAAGGCTGAAAACAGGAGAATCACTACGAGGCCGATCCGTGTAGGGAGACCCTGTAGATCCTGTGTTAAACATATTAAAAAGATTTAAGAATATCTGGAGCTCATTATTTTCCTTTATTAGTTTTTTGAGAGATGCTAAGATCACACAAGATCTTCATATGTCTCATTCTTCCAAAATCGAACAGAAATATTGCACATGGAGTCAGTAAAGTTTGTGCATCTCATAAGTGGTGAATTAGGATGAGAGAATGGTTGAATTTTGCTTATCACTTTAAACTTTGAATAAGCTAGAGACAAAGGTTATGGTTGGAACAGAGTTGTAGCTCAGTAGCTGAAGCGCTTGCCTGAAAAGTGGAAGATTTATATTAGAATACATTCACTATTCAAAAATCAACAAAATAACATGAATATTATTGAAAAACACAATTTGAACATCATATATACTTCAGATGAAATTCTAAATAAACAGACTTCATGCTTTTAAAATTCAAAACTATAACAAAGAGAATTTTGAGCACATACTGTACGTGTTCTCTGAACTTAACTCAGATAAATGAGTTTTAAGATGTGCAGTCTAGGGGCCAGTGAGATGGATCAGCAGTCTAAAAGCCTGCTTGGGAAAGCTTAGGCAACCTCAGGGACCGTGCTTTGATGACTGGTGCCACGTGCTGTGCCACCGCCACCCCCAGGGCAGGCTGAACCAGCCATTAGACAGATAGACAGATGATAAATAGATAGATAGATAGATAGATAGATAGATAGACAGACAGACAGACAGATAGACAGATGTGCAGTCTACATTCCTCTGTTATATATGGCAGGCCAATTAGTAAATGATTAGCAATCAATGAAACTGTCATTAAATAATTCTGTTTTCTGTATTAAAAGAGAATGGTTATAAATCAGTAACTTAATGAATGAATCCCTTAGCAAGGAACAAAGACTATAGGAATTTTCAAAGAGGATGGGAATCTTTCCTTGGGCTCTCTTGCAACCTTGAATTACTGAAAAAGTCTGTTTCACACAGGAAAAAGGAATAAATAACTTTTAAAACCATCAAAACCTTCTTTAAGGGGAAATTTAAGAGGAATATTTCTGTGGTTTTTGAATCCAAAACAGAACATGAATGATCTGCAGTTAAAACAGCAATTTAAGAAGCCCCAGGAGGAGGCTTCCCCAAGGCTTCTGTACTCTCCCTGTATGCATTGTAATGAGTTTGTGTTCTTTATTAATAATTTCATATTTATTATTCTTGGAAAAAGTAAGTTTGTCTGGTAGGTTGTGACTATTTTTTAATATCATGTTAATTAACTTGAGTGCTTGAAATCGATGTTTTATCAGAAAACTCACAAGAGTAAGCTGGGTTTCATTTTGCCTGTCTGCAAAGTGAGAAAAACAATACCATTGAAAAATTTAAATATCTTACAGATTCCCCATAAGAAGAAAATTTGCTGCACTTGCATGGTTCTTAATATACATATTTTATGCCAATGTTTGTTCAGCTTTGCATTCCTTTGCTATCAGTGTTTATATTTATATGTTTATTAGTTCTACTAGTATTGGTGTTAATAATTTTATTAGTTGCAAGAAGATATTTAGCACTCTACAATAGTCACTATCTATGAATTTATGCAGAAAAGAAAAAAATCAAAACATGGATATGGCAGCCAACATTTCTGATATTCCTTACATTTTAAATCATTTGATTTGTGGCAAAAACTGTTCTAAGGCCTTTATAACTACTGACATTTTCATGCACAAGACAATGCAGTAAGTAGAAATGAGAAAAATAGGTCACAGTGCAGTTAAATTTGAAATGCTTTCTCAAGATTTCTGAGTTGTAAAAATGGAATAAGCTCCCTTTGGCTTTACCCTTGAAGAACATCTGAAAAAGGAATGTGTTTGATTGGTTTATCCCATTGTCATCTCCAGGGCATGAAACTTACCATCTTTTTAACATCTTCCTGCAAGAATATATATCCATAACTTCACCTCTAGTTATCATTTAGACATGTTGATTATACTTTGGATATGTAATACTAAGAGAAATAAAGTGACTAGTACACTTTTTTATGGATCAATATTTGGTTTTCTGCTAATAGGAAATGAAAATAATAAGAGCATTTAAGATGATTCATTTTTCTTTATTGCTTAAGAAGCGTATTACTAAATTAGAAGAACTGACCATTAATAAACATTGATTTTGTATGCATTTTTATGCAGTGATACGTTAACATAATTCAAATGGCAGGTTATTTTTCTCATACTAAATTGAAGTTGTATAAATCTCTGATAAATATAACTCAAGGGTAAACAAAACATTAAGTGTTCATCTGGAAACATTCCTTTGTTAAAATACTCAGTGGCATTTCTCTTTTCCTGCTAGGACAGTTTAGATTTCTGTGCAAAAGCCTGGAGGGAGGTAATTGCTTTAATTTTCTTAAGAGATGGCTTTTTCACTGTCTAAAGGATATCTATGAAGTTGCTGAGTGGGGAAGTGCCATGCAAAGTAACTGTTCGCAATTTTTCTTTAGGTTTCTCTCACTTCTAAATGTGCATCCATTCTTTATTTTGGTAAAATTTTCCAGAAAGAAAATAATTCTGTATCCTTTAATCATAATAAAGAAAGACTGTAAGGTCTTTTTCTTTATAATTTACCTGGACTTTGTCTGCAAAGCATTCATCAGCAGTCTGCTTGTTGTTCCTTCTTTCAATATACACATACACAGGTTTGAGTTTTGCACAGTTTTAGGCATCCTGCCTCTTCATAAATGGAACATCCAGGAGCATTATCTCTTCAAAATATACTTCCTTTTCATAGGAAAAACTAGCATAAGGAAAAGGGCAAATAAAAGAGGGGGAAATATATTGAGGTATATATGCAGAATAGTTTGGATAATTGTACTGCAGATTTCTGCTAGTCTCTGTCTCTCTCTGTCTCTCTGTCTCTCTCTCCCTGTCTCTGTCTGTCTCTGTCTCTCTTTTGGTAGTGCCAGGGATTGAGCTCATGACCTTGTTCTTGCCAGGCAGGTGCTTATTCTACTGAGCTATCTCCTCTGCTCTGGTATTCTTTTGAAAGGAGCAGTTAACATTTTTTTTTTTCTTTTCACTCATTCTTTTTAAATTTCTTACCGCTTTTTTGTTATTGTCTTATTTTGTTTTGTTTTAAACTAATCTTGAACATTTATATATGATAGCCTGAGCAACTAATTTGAAGATAGCTACATTTAATGCAGCAAGCATTGTTGAATTCCTGTTACTTGTCTGATGGAACTGTTTGTTTCTAGTGCTGTTTTTCTATCACTGTTTTGTATTCTTTTATAAAAGTGCATTTGAGGGCCATCCAAATAGTTCAGTGTATTAAACTGCCTGCAAAAAGACACAGGGGCTGGGAGTTTAATCCCCAGGCCTGCCATGCCAGCCTTGCCCCCAGGGTGTGCTGAAATGGCAGCTGAGACTGGGTGTGGTGGTGCGCACCTGTAACTCCGGCGTTTGGGAGGCTGTAAACTGGCAGGTCACTGCGAGTCCAGTCTAACACCCTGTAGACCCATCCCTAAAATACACACACACACACACAAAAAAAAAAAAAAAAAAAAAAAAAAAAAAAAAAAAAAAAAAAAAAAAAAAAAAAAGGAAAGAAAGAAAGAAGAAAAGAAAACAAATGCATCTGAAGATTTTATGTTTCATTTAAATACATGTATTTTTAAAAAGCAAATAATCAAGACTTCTGTATTTGAAACATGTCGCTGAGTCAAAAGCCACAGTTGGTTTGGACAAAATGAAGTGGTGGATATATACAAGTGGTGACTTTCTCAGCCCTGCTCTCCCACTGTTGCTCACTTATGTCAGGTTACTATCACTTGCCTTTTAAATGGCTGAGGATGTAATCTAATAGATGTAATTAAGACATAATTCTTACTCTCATTAAGATGTCCTCTGTCTGACCTAGATAATAACCATAAGAGAATACATGTTTCAATGTACAAAAAAATTGCATTACAATATATATTTATTATTGTTTTACTGCTATTTTAAAATTCTGGAAAACAATATGGGAAATACAGAAAAAGATTTCAAAATTAATATATTTTCATCATCCTAAGGGAAAATATAAAAAGAAAATGAAAGGGATAGAAATATTTATTTGCATTGTTTATACTGAGCTTAACCTAAAATTCCGTAAATCCTCCTTTGGAATATGAATGAGTCATAATATATATTAAGAACTAGATAATATTTTCAGTCACACTGAAAATCTTCTATGTATTCTCTTAAATGTGGAACATAGATTATGTACAAAAATCTTTAAATAAAATTATCTTTATTCAAATAAATGTATAGGTATACATGAAATTATAAAAATTCTATGTACAAATTGAAAAAAATGTTTCTAGAATAGTGGTTACTAAAATGTGTCTATAAATATACATTTATAATTTTAGAAGAAGTTGAAGAAAACAAGACGTCCTGGAAAAGAAGAAATGAATATACATACTTTTATAATGCTACCACAATCAGAATTACCAAGTAGAATAAAATCCTCAATCAGTTTGCAAAATAATTTTACCTACCTTCAAACCAAATAATACTTATTGCTTATTTACCCATTTTAATTTTTTATAATCATGTAGGCACGAGAAAGAATCTAAATAGCTTGAATAGTACTTTTACTAATTTTCAGGTGAATTATTATGTTTTATTACAAATAAGATTAAAGCTATACATTTATAAATTTCCATTGTTATTGTCATACTTACCAATAGGCTTAGAAAGAGTTGTGGCACTGGTAAAGTGCTGTTCCCCAGGACTGACCTCGGGGCGGATCAATTTCGAAGGGCAGAGGGTAAGGTTCACCGTGGATAGATCACAGAATTACTTTTTAGAGTAGAAAGCATCTTTTTCACAACTTTTCAACTGTGTGACAAAGATTGTAGAGTTGAGATATGCAGACAAACAACAGTTTTCCTCCTGCTTACCTTTCTTAGATGTTTTATATCATTGTGAGGAAATGAAATAAATAGAATACTCACCAGTCCTTCTCTCACCTCAACAGGACATTTTGAGGTTTGGCACAACAGAGTATCAGACTAAAACAAATACACAAACAAACACAGAGGCACCAGACTCAGATTGATTGAAGTCGTTGTTTCCCATAGCAACTTAATCATGAAACAGGGAATATATGGAATCAATACATTTCATTTTTCTTCAGCTCAAAGGAGAGCACCTAGAGTTTATCTGGTGAAATAGATTGACTGTATCATTCATGCTTAGGTGGGTGAATGTCTGAGTCTCCCAGAATGAAGAAAGTTCTGTTTTCCTAAAATAAAGACAAAGCCAGCTGAAATATTTTGAATAAGATTTCAGTCTGGAATCTTGAAAAAAAAAAAAAAAAAAACAGTCTCAAATAATATAATTTAAAATGCTGAGGCCAGTAAGATAGCTCAGAGGACTAGAGTGCCTGCTTAGGTGAGTTTAGATCAGTGCAGCCACCACAGTTCCATCCCCAGGACCACATGCAGAGCCAGCCCTGGAACCCAAGGTGCACTGCACAGGCAGCAGAAACCAGGTGTGGGGGGCACATACATGCAATCCCAGTGCTAGGGAGGCTGAGAACAGGAGGAACGCCATGAATCCAAGCTGCATAGTGAGACCCTGTAATAATCAAATACATTAAAAATAATAACAGTAAAAATGCTGACATCCTAAAAGGTCTAAATATTTGAAGTATAAATTTCTAAAACTGAAAAAATAGAAAGATCAACAATCTGAAAAATATAATTCTTTAAAAATAGTAAAAAGAATGAAAGGGCATCTGTTTGTATTTTTCAATGGGAGTCTAAGGAACATACAACATAACAATAGGACACCTTAGAGGTGCCTATACATAACGAAGTAGACAACAATAGCAAATATGCTTTTTGCAAATATAAATCCTAAAATAGACTGACTCACACAAGCATAATAGTAGTAAGAAAAATATCAATCATAAAGAAATATATTGCAAAATGGAATATTTAGGGTTGGCCAAATAGCTCAGTGGATTAAAGAGCCTGCAAACATGAGCAGGAGTTGGGGTTTGATCCCCAGGCCTGTCATGCTGGCCCTGCCACTGGGGCATGCTGAGATAGCAATTGAGGCCGTGCGTGCTGACGCACACCTGTAATCCTACCTCTTGGGAGGATGTAAATAAGTAGATCATTCTGAATCTGACCTAGTAGTCAAACTCTGAACAGCTTGTACACAATTCCCTAAAAATACCAAAAAAAAAAAAGAAAGAAAAATGAAAATATCCCTATAGCTGGCTGTTGTATGCACGCAACTTTCTAATGATGGTCATTGAGAAGCCAAGACAGAATATTGTTTGATGAAGTTAGTTAGAAAGCTTAATGGGTCACTTTTTCATGTGAAGTTGTCTAAAAGGCCAAGGTTTCAAGGAATGTTACCTTCAATAAGTCTTGAAAGTGAGAAAGGGCCTGGCGGGATGGCTCAGTGGTCTAAAGTGCCTGCTTGGGAAAGCTTGGGCAGCTTCAGGGACCGCGGTTCGATCCCCGGCACCACATGCTGCTCCAGCCCCTGCCTTTGGGGCGGGCTGAGCCAGCCATAAAAAAATGAGTGAATAAACAAACAAAGGTTCTGAAACAAGAATAAAAATAACAAATAAAATAAAAAAGTCTTTAAAACAAGATTTAAAAAAAAGTGAGAAAGTATTTTATTTATTATTTTATTGATAAAGTTTCAATTCATGAGCAATGTTTAAAGAAAAGTCAGCAATATATTAATGTGCATTCAAGAGCTGACATTCATAAAATAATCCTAAAATGAATTAGCACTGCCTAAAGTCATTACAGAATTTATATTCCAAGTATAAGAAAAGATGTAGCTGGCCTGCCATGCCAGCCTTGCCACTAGGGCATACTCAGATGGCAATTGAGCGTGGGTGTGGTGATGCACGTGTAATCCCAGCTCGTGGGAGGCTGTAAACAGGCAGATCACTATGAGTCCAATCTAATAGTGAGACCCTGAACATCCTGTAGACCCTTCAATAAAAAGCAAAAAGGCAAAGAAAAGATGCACTGATGAAATGTACAGAAGTATGAGCTATATGAATAATGCTTGACAGTTTAAAACAATGCAGAATATTTTTTAAAGGAAAAGAAAATAAAAATCCCAAACAAGAAAGTTCTACTTTCAAGATTATATCAATTTTCATTTTAATATTGTGGGATTGTGAGTTTCTGATTTTTAGACTTTGTAGAGATTTTAAATTTTGGTAATCATGACAGTCACGCAGGTGTTTTCAGATCATTATCAGCCTGGCTTGAGTTTACCTGAGATATATGAGATCACTCTCAGTTTTTTTGGTTCTAGGCTTTGTCTGTATCTATCCACTGCCCTTGACATATTGCAATAAGACAATGCCTTCATTATTTGAATTTATAATCAGACTCTTCCATTTGTTCAAAAAAGAAGCAGTGCAATCTGGATACTCAATTAAGGGATATATTCTTAGAGCTCATGTCATTTCCAGTAGGTTTCTCTAAGGGAGGAACATATCATGGATTTTTGAAAAAGAAAAAAAAAGACTTTGTTGACTTACTTTCTTCTGTATTTGTAAGTTATAACTTCACTAGATAATAACAAAGTATCATAAGCAAAAAATCTGATAATTTGAAATATACTTCATTTTTCTCACCACTGTAGTGTTAGTAAATAAAAATAATTTTTAAAAAAAGCTTGTTATTTTTCTACTTTACTTTTTCCTCTGATAGAGCATGTGGTACCAGGGATCCAACCCCAGACCTTGTCTCTGTGCTTGCCTAAGCAGATGAGTAGTTCAATAAGCTATTTTGCCAGGCCATATTTTACATTTAAATGGGAACATCACATTCATATTTAAAAGAAATGTAACATTACTCTCTGCTGTTTTTGAGTGTGCTACTGACTAAAATATTAAAAGATAAACTTTGATAGGTCTCAGAGTGATGGACAGATGGCTCGAAAAAGATCTGAGAGTAGTTTATTAGTTCCTTTCCATACTTGGAGTGGTAATCAATAAAAAGTTTTCTCATAAAATAAATTGAATATTTCACTGGTAAATCGTGATTATCTTCTTTTTCCCCCTGACTGACTTTAATAACTCACAAGCTCTATATGTAGTTTGTGATGTCTGTGAGTTATGAGACTTTCATGCTCAAGAAAGAAATATAATAATTACCTTTCACTGCAGAGATAATCTACTGCCTTCATACCAAATCAGTTAAAGGCACCTGATTTCTTGTGATTGCAAGAAAGTTGAATAAACATGTCACTTATTCGTCTAAATGTAGATGTATGACATTGGAGGATCATTGTTTAGAAAACAAGCTTTAAGTCTGAACTGTCAATATAACACACACACACACATACACACAGAATAGTTAAAATAGAGAAGTTTGGTTTGGCACAGACTTCCAAATATTTGCAAAAAAATAAAATAAATATCTGGAGATCTCCTTGATTTATTTCTGTTTACCTAAGTATATCATCTTTGTATTAGAAAACTTAATTAGGCTATTTTGGTTTGTTGCTGCTATATTTATATTAAAAAGCAAGTAGAAATTATGTTAAATTTTAACTTGAACATATCACTTGAAAAATACCTACATTGCAATATAAAAGAATGAAAATTTCAACAAAAATGAATAGATGACAATAACACAGTAGCTGCTTAGAACCGCGCTACTGAAAAAAAGTAGATCTTTGGAGAACTATAGTGCAATTTTCTTTATTTACTGAATAAATAAGTCTGCATAGAAATGATAAAATGGTGAAAAGTTTGAGTTTATTACAAGTCATATTTATATCGAAGGAGTAGAACCTGAAAACTGAAAATATCTGTAAATGTATATGCTTGCAGCATGCCTTTCTAGCTGTTCACCCAGCTATTATTTTTGACTGTGAAAAAAGTAATGACTTGGTCATTTCTGAGTAGTTTGTGATCATTCTGCTTGATACCTGATGAATCTTATAGGTAACAAATTTGTTCATAGGTTTATATTAAAATTAAAATTAAATCAAACTTTTGATGTGATACGTTACATATTTCATCCCTTTCATAACAGTAATAAGAGATTCCATAATAACTTTAGCTGGATTCTTTAGTATCAGAAACAGGCTCTAAGAAATGAGGAATCTCTGAGGAGAGCCTTAGGCAGTGAGCAGAGCCAATCTCTGAGAAGCCACGCAAATGCCAACCAGCAAGGTCCCAGTCCTCTGGCCACCGTAGTCCTCTGATGCTTACCTTCCGCCACAACTACTCCTAGGTGCCAATAAGAAACTATAAAACTTAATTTTAGCTTGCTGTATTTTCATCTTCCTTTGGTACAATTCCTTTTGATAACCCTAAGTCTCTCTTTTAAAATAGGAAATTTTACCATGTGCCATTATATATTGGATATGTTTAGTTTTCTTCTGCATTTCTATGGAGGCTCATAGGTACAAGTTTTCCTTACTCAGAGGAGACGTTGGATTTGAACATTTCACGGTGATGGAACTGAAAATATCGTGTACTTTATTTGAGAGTGACTGAATTTACTTTACACCAGGAGATGGACACGGGTAGAATATTATGGTTTGTACCTGGGATGTGCCCCAAATCATATTCACAGAGGTTGGTTGGGCTTGTGGAAGTTTATTGGACTATGGGTGCCCTGTGTTCAGCAGTGGGTTAGTGTACAGTGTGCTCAGCGCTGAGGTGCTATTGCAAGTGCAGCCTGGGTAGAGCCAGGTTACTGGGGCTGGACCTGGAAGGGAATGTCCTTCTTCCTGCTGCCTTTCCTTTCTCAGCTTCCTGCCTGTGTGGGCTAAGCAGCTGACCTCCCCATGTCCTTCCACTATGCTACTTCTGCTTTATTTTTATTTTTTTTATTTATCTGGAACAGGATCCCACAATACAGCTGAGACTCCTAGTGATCCTCTTGTCTCAGCCTCCCCAGCACTGGGACTATGGATGTGCACCACCATGCTGGGTTTTGGGCCTGGCCTGTATGGCATGATGTACCAGGGATCAAATTTGGGTCCTTGCACTTACCAGGCAGGCTCTTAGAGCTCAGACCTTTCTCCCTACCCCCATGCTTCTGCTTTAAAGACCAGAAGCCATTGGCTAAAGCTCCACCAAAATAAGTATCTACGTAAATCTGCTCTATACAGGTATGGTTGTAGGGTGTTTGTATTCCAGAAATGAAGAAAGTGACTAAGGCAGTGGATAATGTCCATTCTTACCACAATACTATATTGAACTGATTACTGAAGTTATTTAGCATGTTTGGGATTCAGGAAAATTAACACCTATTCATCTTATTCAAAATGGGACACTTCTGTGAAGGATGAAATTTATGTTTTAAAAAGGGAATGCATTGAATGTTATACTGCTGTGACATGCACATTTTAGCAATATTAATTCCTCTTATTCATGAACACGGCATGCATTCCCACTTACTTCTGTCCCTGTAATTTATTTCATCAATGCTTCATAATTTTCATTGCAGAAATGCTTCAACACTTTGGTTGAATGTTTCCATAGTTGTTTTACTAATTAATTTTTTATAGTAATTTTGAATGTGAAGGTGACTTGGTTTGTATTTGAGTTAGTTTACTATTGGCATATAGTCGCATTAATTATTTTGGTACTTTGAGTTTGTATCCTGTAACTTTGTTCAATCTGTTTCTAGCTCTAAATGTTTTTGTTGAAATACTTGCGGGTTTGTATATATGAAATCTCATCATTTCCAAAATGTGACAATTTGACATTCTTACTCCCAATGTAATGTGCTTATCTTCATTTCATTTTTTTACTGTTTTAAACATTTATTGATTTAATAGTACTGAATATAGAGAAAAAAAGATTCCCAGTTAAGCTTATTCCACTGTCCAGGAAATGGTTATTTTTAAAACTTTCTATTCAGTATTGTCTTGACCATGATTGAAAGCAGACATCATCTTGTGACCTCCCAGAGGATAAATGTGTTGCAGCTCACACGCAACTCCTCACAGTCCTAGCTTGGTCCTCCTCTAGTGTCTCCTCTTGGAGTTGTACCTGATTTTATTACCTGTCTTCATACGAATCCACTGAGGAATGGGGCGATTCTGCTTTTGCTTCTTTGCCAGGAATCGTTTGATTCTGAAAGTCTTGTGAGAAGACATGATTAGCGTAGTAGGCGAGAGCACGCATTTGATGGTGGACTGAAGCAGAAGAGCTTCATTTCTTGATATTTCTGTCTTGAATGTTCAGTACTGTGTTCAATAAAATAATGAACACAGTGAAAAACCATCCTTATCTTCCCAAATCCTAGATGTACAATAATCGACTTTTTCCCTTTCGTGTCACCCATTGGTTAATTATAAAATAGTTTAATATATTTAAATGTGGTCCTTCCATTCATAAGTTTTCAATATTTACAATCACCGACTTTCATATATTGAGCATTCTTTGCACCTATTTAATTCAAATTGAATCAACTTTCCTTCATTAAGGATATTAATACTTTTAATATCTTATTTGATTAGTCTGCTAGTATTTTGCTGTGGACTTTTCTCAATTTGTAGTTTTCTTCTTTTGTTGCACTGTCTTTAGCTGATCATTTATGCTTTCACATAGAACGTGGTTGGAAGAATTTTTTTCCATTTTTGGAGTAATTGAAGGAGAACTTATAAACTTTCTTCAAATATTTACTAAAATTCAGTAATGAAACCATTGAATCTGGAGCTTTTCCCCTATTAGTACCAATTCAATCCCATTATTGGTTAATTTACTGTTTAGTGCCTTGTTCATTTCTTCATGATTTGCTCTTCACAAGATTTAACTGTCTAGGAATTTGCTTCTCCAGAAATATAAATTCTTTGGCATATTGTCCATTCTTTGGAAGTATAAATTTGTTGACTTGTACATGCTAGAAGTAATCTCCAATGACGTCTTCTGTGATGCTAATACTAATTCTTCAGTGTCATCTCCATATTTGCTTACTTGATTCTTCATCCTTTTTTTGGTATAGCTAAGTATTGGTCTATTTCATTTATCTTTTCCAAATCCTATTTCTTTGATTCATTGATGTTTTTCATCTTGCTTGTTTTAGTTATTTGCAATTAACTTATTTATTTTGTGATCTTTATTAATTCTTTCCTTATAATTTTGGTTTTTAATTTTCTCTTGATCTTTTAGTTCCTGGAGATACAGTTATGGATTGTGTAACTGCAATCTTTCTAGCTTTTGATGTGGGCATTGATTGCTCTGCACTTCTTTCTTAATACTTCTTCACAGTATCTTATAGGTTGTTGTCACACTTTCATTTCCAGAAGTATTTCAATTTATTTTCATATTTTCCCAAATACATTAGTTTTACAAAAGTAGAGTACTTTGTCAGTGCTCATAAGAGTTTGCAGGACTGGGGCAAGGGCTCTTCTAGAGACTGTACATGCTCTGAATCAGATTGCATGTGGGAAGCAGAATTGATGAGATCAACCCCACAGAGTCCAGTGTAGAATATCTACCCTAACTAGAGATCCAAAGGATCCAGCCAAGGACCTGGAGTCACAGCAATATCCCATAGGAGTCAGGAGGCTGAAGGATCAGCAATAGAAGACCCAGCGGTATACAAGGAGAGGTTGAGGTGTGGCTTCTAGAAGCTGAAGAGTGTACAGGCTGGAAGACCTGTGCTGGAAGCTGGAGAATCTGTGACAAAGGTCGAATGCCAAAGGCCAGTGCTCCTGTGAAGCACACAACCAAAGTTCCAGGAAAATTAGCTGAAATCTTTCCCTCCTTTTATACTTTACCTACAACAATCCTCCTTCAGGTTGCTCTGCCACATCCAGAAACATGCTGACTCAATTCACCTGGGCATTCCCAACTCAAGTTAACCTTTCATCAATTAATGCTACATAGGGTAAGTAATGTTCATTTGCTTATGTAATTATTTCAGCTTTTCTTATAACGGAAATACAGTTTTATGACATTCTCAAAAGATATTCAAAGGGATTTCAACTTTTGTTGTTGTTGTTGTTGTCTCTTTGGAAACAGGATCTCACTATGCAGTTCAGGTTAGACTTGAGCCCACTTTGTAGCCCAGGCTGGTCTCAAACTTGCAGTGATCCTCCTGCCTCAGCCTCCTAGGTGCTGCACTGCTACACCCGACAAGATTTTCAGTTTTTGAAAAAAATACTTGAGGCTTGATCATGGTCTAATATATGACCTGTCCTGGAGGATGTTCCATGTTCTAAAGTACATAATGTGAATTTGAAGTGTTTCATGGATTTTATTTTTTCACTCCATGTACATTGGTTTCACAGGTTTAAGGTACAATGTGACACAAACTTTTACGCTAATTTTCTGTATGGTCCATGAATTGCAGAAAGAGGAATGTTAGTGACCCCTTGATGGCACTGCAGTCTATTTTTCCATCTATACCTACTATAGATTAGATATAGATATAGATGATAGATATAGATACAGATATAGATATAGACATTGGATGCACACATATTTAGAAAATTTAATTACTTTTTTAGAATTACACCCTTTATAATTAAATAATCAAAGTTTTTGTCTCTTTTTACTGCTTTTGATTTACATTTTATCTTATATAAATATAGCTACTCATGCTTCAATTTAGGAGTGATTTGTGTAAAATAATCTTACTTCCCTCCTTCATTTCTATGGTGTTCATCCTTTGAGTTAAAGTGAGTTTCTTATGAGCAACATATACTGTCATACTGAATTTTAATTCATTCACCTATTTCACATGTTTTAACTGGACAATTTTTATTTAATTATTGATACAAAATATCTTATAAAAACAATTTTGTAACCTTGTTCTCTAGCATTAGTATAGTCTTGTCCATGTCTGTTTTCTTCAGTGGTTGAACAGTAGTATGTTTTGACTTCTTGATTAATATATTTGGCTATTCTATTAAAAGTACTTGCTCTGAGGTTACCATGAGACTTAAAAAATATATTTTGATTGTAATGTTAGTTTGAAATAATAGAAATTTAGAATAATCATAAGAACCAAAAGAATTAAGTAAGATAAGACAAAAGTACTCTTAAGAAAATTCCAATTTTTTTGCATTCCCTACAAATTTGGTTGTTTTATATTTCAATGTAGTTATTTTTATGTTTTAAGGATTTCTTCATGTTCTTCATAGTAAAGATGTGAATGACTCTGTACCATATTGAGAAAATAGGAGCATAATGAATTTTTGTCTATACCTTGCTATACTTTCTTCTCATCTTTATTTTATATCCTCTTAAAAGTAAGTTAGCAGATAGTGAGACCCTGTCTCAAAAAGACAAAAAAGAAACAAGTAAGTTAGCAGTAGATTTCCTAGTTTCTTATGTTTTCATATTACACTTCAACATCTCTTTTTGAAATTTGTACAATTTCCGTTAGCATCTCTTGTAGAACAGTATGGTTGGCAATAAAATCTCTTTTATATTTTTGCGGAAGTCTTTGATGTTGCAGTAGTCTTGAGTGACATGATTTTTGTTTGCTGGTTTGGTTCTAACTTTCCCTCTCTAATTATGAAAGTCTGATACCACTATCTCCTGTCTGTAAGGTCATGGCATAAAAGGTCACTATTACACTATTTAAATAGGGCTCCCTTATCTAAGATGTGGCTTTCTCTCACAAATTAAGAATCTCTTACTTTCACCTGTGAGAGTTTAATTACAATTCACTATATATATATATATATATATATATATATATATATATACATATATATATTTATATTACTATATACAATATAATGTATAATATATTATACATTTTCATGTTATATAATATAACATGTATATATATGTATTATGAAACATAATATTCAATATATATTTCACAGAGTTTAAACAATCAGTTTTATTTCTTCTTTAACAAAGAATAAAATGAAATTTCATAACAAAAAAGACAATAGCAATAGTTAATAAATTGTGACCTGTTATGTTCAAAGCAGTTAGTCAAGTAAAAGATATAAGCATGCAGCAGATTAAAGTTTCTGCTTAGTCAAAGCACAGCCACTGGAGTTCGATCCCTGGTGTACTGTGCTGGCCCCATCCCCCGGACATGCTGAGATGGCAGCTGAGACTGCCTGTGATGGTGCACATCTGGAATTCCAGCATTTGGGAAGCTGGAAACAGGTGGATCACTATGAGTCTCACAACCAGAAGACTACAGCATGTTCACATGTGAGTCTGATTTATTTCAATTAGGAGTATGATTTCAAATTGTATCAATTTAACAAATTTATGAGCTTTATCTTTTTATGACTGAGTTGTACTACCTTGTGCAAAAAGACCACATCTTTTGTTGTTTATTTCTTATCTGGTGGGCTTTTGGATTGTTGCCAGGATTTACTTATTGCAAATTGTTCTGACATAAAGATAGGTGCACTTTGAGTGCTGTTATATGGTATATTTTATTCTTCTAGAAAGATACTCAGAAGAATAATAGCTGAGTTGAAAAGTCTATTTAATACTAGTTTTTAGAGCAATTACCACACAGATTTCCAAAGTGGTTACACAAGTCTATACTCCCACCAATAGTGGTGGAGGGTTCATTTTCCCCACAGCATCACCATCATTTATTATGGGTTGATTTTCTGATGATAATTATTCTTTATGGAGTGAGATGGAATCTCACTCTTGTTTTAATTTCACCTCCCAAATGGTCAATTAGGAACCTGAACATACCTACAATAGCAAAAGCAACTCTGGGCTACAAAGATAAGTCAGGCATTATCACAATCCATGACTTAAAATTATATTAGAAAACTAAAAAATAAATAAATAAACAAATAAAGAAATAAAAACTTGTCTGGGGATTCATGGAACCTATTAGAAGTTGCAGATACAACTGCAAACACACTTATCCGGTTGTTTTTTTTTTTTTTTTTTTTTTTTTTTTTTTGTCTTTTTGAGACAGGGTCTCGCTATGCAGTTCAGGCTGGCCTTGAGCTCACTTTTGTAGCCCAGGCTGGTCTCGAACTCGCACCGATCCCCCTGCCTCAGCCTCCCGAGTGCTGGGATTACAGGCATGCGCCACCACGCCCAGTTTATCCGGTTGATCTTTAACAAACAGACTAATTATGTTCACATAAAGAATGAGAACCTCTTCAATAAATGGTGTTGGCAAAACTTGCTTTCCAAGTGCCAAGCACTGAAAAATAGGCTCATGTGTATCACCATATACTAAACTAAAATCAAAATGGATCAAAGATCTAAATATTAAACCAGAATACTACATCTGTTAGGAGAGAGAATAGGAAGGAATCTTTAAGACCTCATGAACAAAACCCAGATTATGTAGGAAATGCTGCAAAGAACTGACAGCTGGAATCTCATCTTAATAAAGTTTTTACATGACAGTGAAATAACCAACAGAGTGAAAAGACAAGCCACACAGTGTGGAAAAAAATTTTAGACAGCTGTCCCTCAGACAAAGGACTTACATCTATAATATATAAAGAACTTAAAAATGCCAGACCTCCCACCAAAACTGAAAGACTTATTTCAAAAATGGGAATATCTGATGAATATGCACTTTTTATGTGTTTAGTACAGGGTCTAGAGGGTTTCACTACACAGATCAAACTCATAGTGATCCTCCTGCCTCAGCCTCCAAAGTGTTGGGATTACAGGCACGTGCCACCATTTCCATTCTCATTCACCACCTCAGTGTGCCCTGGGGGTGGGGCCAGCATACCAGGCCAATAATCGATCCCCCAGCCCCTGCGTCTGCCTAAGCAGGCACGTTAATCCACTGAGCTATCAGGCCAGCCCTGAATATGTACTCCTCATGTGAAGAAATATTAAATAGCAAATATATATACTTGCCAAAATGTTTTTGAGTAGACATTACTGAATTACACTTGACTCATAATTGTGAGTTTTCCAAAACTTGATCCCTGAATGTATATAGGGTCTTTATTTCTATTATGTACTAGATTTAATATCAGATGGAAAGAAAACAATAAAATATAAACCTTGAATGATTGAGGAACACAGAAAAATATTGAACGTGGTGATTGATCTAAATATTGGAACAATGGTCTTTTTACCCTGCTGTATAAGACAGAAGAAAGTCATAAAATGCTATCATAGGGACAGGAGAGAAGGGAAGAAAGGCAGAAATAGGTAGGAGGGAGATAGATGAGAAAATACATGAAAAGGAAGACAGCAGAACTCTCTTTTCATGTGGATTGACTAAATCTGTGATGCCAGGCAGAGCCAGATAGCTCAGTGGATTAAATCACCTGCTTCAGTAGGCACAGGGACCGAGGTTCCATCCCTAGTGTGTCCTGCCAGTGCTGCCCCTGGGGCACACTGAGATAAAGATTGAAACTGGGCATGGTGGACCTGTAGAACATATATTAAATGCATAAAATTAAATAAATCTATGCTCCTAGTGAAGTCGTAGAAATAATGTAACAAAATATCCCTTAAAAATTACAACTATTAAGCATCTACCAAAAGAAAAATCTACTTTATTTTATTTTGACTATATAATATAGAAAGAAAAACACAATAGAGACCTTAGGGGAAAAAAATAAGGTTACGTTACCAGTTCTTACCTGTCTGGTGTGCTGGAAGCAATCTCAGAAATTCCATGTACCCATGAAGCAAAATGTTACTTAAGAATATTGTCCATTGACATGACATTTTCACCTTTGAAAATCCTGAATAGTTTCTTTCTCCCAGATTTCCAGGACTGGATCAATTCCTAATGACTGCGAGTGAATGATAGAACTCTTAATCCTATCTGTAAGTAGAACAGAAATAGTAATCTATGGTAGACAGTAAATACAGATCCACTATAAATACAGTCACCCTTTGGCTTTTCCTGAGTACCTTTCCTAAGTACACACCAGCTAGGCATGTGAAGGTGAGGCAAAACTCTAGGTGATTATCCTCAGCATTCCTTATGCCTGTCATCAAATTATACCTCATGGCATTTTACCCACTATTAATTAATATCTCTAAAATTTAAATGGTATCATATATTAGCCCAACACAAAACTATTTGTTTTCTTTATATAAACTACTATAATTTTGAAGCTGGCATACACACACACACACACACACACACACACACCTTGACGAGGATATATCTAAAATTTTATATCAAAAAATCTCTCATTTATAATAAGGAATTTCCTAAATTCTACAAACATTATAAATAATAGACCCAGAAGTGAAATCAAGGTCCCATATCTAAACTTCTGTACCTTTTACAGAAAACCTATCTAAGACATCACAGAAATAATTTTCACATATCTTATAGAGCTTCTTACTTTAAAATGAATTTATATTTTTTGTTATGTCAGGTAATAACATCTTCATCGTGGAGAAGATAGTAAGAAAAGCATTTTTCTTCGCATTTGACAGGAAAATGACCCCATATATAAATGTGCTATACAAATACAATATGAAATTATTGGTATCTGTAAAAATAAAGTTGAGTAGTAAACAACTAAACACCATATTTCCCCTCACAATTCTCACATTTCCTGAATTAAGATCCCATGGATTTCATGGTGTATTTAGGTCTAAGTTAGCTGTACACATTCAGTGATGAAATACAATCTCAACTGATAGCAAAGTTGTCAAAAGAAATATATGAGGACCAACATTTGCACTAAGCTTCAGCTGTTAAAATTGTAATGCTGCTTCAGGATACCAAGGTCCACTGCTTTAAAATACTGTTCCATTTCCTACATAGTGCAATCTTTTAGAATTCCTGAAGTTAAATGAAGTGTGGGGCATCCACTCTTCTTATCACACAGCTGCTGCAACATCACAGAACACATTGCATACTCAATGGGAATGAAATTAACTTCCCATCTGTCCACTGTATGGTTTTTGGCTTCTCATGCTTGATTAGGGGGAGGTGTTTTAAGCATGTGATAATCCAACCATTTCACAGAGATTGTGAGAAATCTGGATATGAGTAATAAAATAAAAGACCTCTCCTTTACCTGTTATCTTCTAGAAGCAAGTACAGCCTAACATAAAAATAAATTTTGTCACTGGAGTTTAGCAAAGTAATTTAGAGAATTAGTCTCTCTGAGCCAGATAGTTAAGGTTTACTGTTCTCAAAATTAGCAGGTAATAGACATTTAATATGGGTCCTTATTTTAGTGATAGCTATAATATGGGGAAGGGATAAAAGTGTTTTTATTTTTTTCATTGTGGAAATATATGTTCATCCCAAGAGCCAAAACATGTACATAATTTTGCTAGTCTACCTTAAAGTATCCCCACCAAAACATGAGCATGTTTTGCCTTGGCAATCAAAAAACTGCAGAAGACTGACCAATAGTTATAGTTAATGGACTTTTAAAATGAAGGTATGAAGATGTAAAACGTTAGAAAAATTTTGCACTAATAATTTAAAAATCAGGAATCATATATAAATTATGACAGTTACTTAAATATTTTTATATTAATTATATTCTGTGTGAGGGGCTTAAATGTATATTAAGAAATGGTAAGTTAATGAGCACCATATTCATGTTTATTCTATGTTTTTCAATTTTTATTTGTCTAAGCCTTAGAGCAAAAGAGCAAACATGGAATTTGAGATATAAGGATAAGGTAGATATTTTAAATAAAGAATGTGCTCTTCAATTTTTAACTACCAGTAATACAATTGATAAAATATTGCATTTTATACAGCCAGCATGAAAATTATTTCAAATTTTAGGTAATTTTCAGACTTTTATGAAAATTAATAAAAGGAAAGAGTGCCAGTAATAATTTTGTCAATATATCAACGTGAATGTCTATCTGCCAGCTCTTTTCCATCTACATTTTAAGAAAGGACCTTAAAAACAACTGAGACATAGTTTTCATGTAATAGAAATATGGAGAGACAGAGATTTAAGTAAGTTCAGCTGAGCTTGGAAGGCTAGCTCTGCTTCATGCAGTGGTCAGCTTCTGACTGGCTCCCTCCTTTGTATGGTCCCAAGTTCATGGAAGGAATCCTTTGTCTTCCTTGATTAAATCCCATCCAATTCAGGTTCTCTTTTAGAAAAGCAAGAGTACAAGGGACAAAGCCAAACTCTGCTCACACATTCAAGAAACCACCACACTTCAACACACTGGCCAAAGCAAATCTCATTACCTGTCACCAAATCAGAAAGATAGAAAAGTACAGTGGTGTACTAAAAGAGTAGATGCTGAATGCATTCAGAAAAAAAAAATTGGAAACCATGCTGTATAATATACTGCTATAAGAAGCAGAGTATTCACATAATATGATGTACACCTTTTAATAGTTCTTTGTTGCCTGCAGTGAAAATCACAAGCAAAGTGGAGAAATTTGTACACTGAATATTTAATTGTGATAAAAGTTGTAAGTTTTGCATTGATCTGATTTTCAACATAAATCAGTTACCTCAAGCGAATATAGGGAATCTTTGAAGAAATCAGTCTTCATAAGTGTTTGGCAGGGGGTAGCTGAGGCTACGGTATCTCAGCTAGACTAAGAATATCCAGTAAAGTTTATTTGTTTTTTACTTTTGGTTTTACTGTAATTCTGATTTTTCATATTTTGATGCTAGCAAGACATAGATACAGAGGAAAACATTTTATAAAAATACAGATTGAATAGAAATTAATATTTTTCTTTTAGATCAATTTTAGTCCATACTAATCAGTGCATAAATATCATAAATAAATCAATTGTGTAGGAGAAATTTCAAGCAACAAATACATAAGTTGAAGTCTTCACCCATTATCATTTTTATCATACTTTTAATAATCTCATATGTTTACTTTCATACACTTCTATTTGCAAACATTATATAAAATGTTTACTGTCATGAAAAGCTTGTCATGTTAGGGTTGCATCTATAAGTCTCTTCTCTAATACGTTAAGTTAAAATTGCAGAGTAAAAGTGAGCATACATAATTGAAATTTAGAAATCTGAATTTTAGTTCCATGGTTTTGATTAGACCACAATTCATGACTGCTATTTCAGTGATAAAATGGGAAACATCATTTCAGCCATTTATACATTATCAAGATTTCTATGAGTTTCAAGAAAAAAAAAAGAATGAATATCATGAGAAATTATTAAATTAGTTTTTGAAATATGTTTTATTAATGAATTTTTGTTTAGTTGATAGAATAATAAAATGAAATATTTGCCTTCTACTTTATACTGAAATTGAAAAAAATATTTTCTCAGATTTTATTTTTATAAATAGAATCATAACCTATCATAACCTATAAGGTATGTTTAGGTTCAAATCACTGAAAACATTAAATATTTTCTTACATAAAAATGTTTTGTTCATGCAATAAAATTAAATGCTATAAGATTATTTTAGCATTCATGTGAGGATCAAGTAACTACACGATCCTTATGAGAAAAAAATAACAGTTTATTGTGAATAAAAGACAATAGAGCAAAAGTAGAGTGACATTAACATTGACAAAGAGAATGGCCTCCTGACATGCCAGAAGAAAATGACGCAGTTCAGAGAAACTCAGCCACTTACTGACGATGACTTTGGCTTAATGAGGCTAATTTGCAGAACTACAGGTAATAATTTGTGTTATTCTAAGTAAATGAATCTATGGTAATTCGTTTCAAAAGTCTGCTATTCAGGGTGTCTCCCCAAAAACAGCCATTTAAAAATTGTGTCTGTCTATCTATATTATCTATCCATCCGTCTATGTATGTATGTATGTATGTATGTATGTATGTATGTATGTATCTATCTATCTATCTATCTATCTATCTTTCTATCTATCTATTTATCTATCTATCTATCTATCTATCTATCTATCTATCTATCTATCTATTTATCATGTGTCTCTATCATCTTTGAATCTATCTATCCACCCAGCCACAAAAACAAATCTATTATGAAGAACTGGTTTACCATAATTTGGAGAGAGAAAAGCTCCAAAATCTTCCACCTGCATGATGTAAACTTAGTAATTTAAGTATGAGAGACTGAATGCCAGCACAGTCTACAGTATGCATCCAAAGCTGAGAACAGGAGTGGTTTGAAATGGCAGTTGTCAATCAGAGAGGCAAAAACTTGCCTCCATCTCTTCCTTCCTGAGGCTTTTGTTCTTATCACATTCTTGTTGGATTTAACAATGCATGTGTCAATGAAGAAGGTCAAATTATATTCACTGAGTCCTGAACTTCAAATTCTAGTTTTACCTGAACCCACTCTCCCAGATGTATCAACAATATTGTGTTCCGGTCTCAGGATGTAAGTAATTTTCATGCTTATTTCTCTATGTAGCACATCCCTTTTAATTTCTTCAGCATTATTGCATTAGCTCTTCTATAAATCTCTTGCAGAATTTAATGGTAAACCAGTCATGGCCTGGGATTTTCTTTGTTCATAAATTTTTATTTGCATTTTCAACTTCTTTGACTAATAATGTTATTTAGAATTTTTGTATCTCTTTAAGAATTTTATTAGGGCTGGTGAGATAGCTCGGTGGCAGAAGTGCCTGCCTGGCAAACGCAAGGTCATGAGTTCAATCCCCAGTCCCGCAAAAGAAATATTACTTTAATAAAAAATAACAATATGACAGTTTCAAAACATATTAGAGGTACATTCGCAATAATTGATACAATGTATATTGTTGCCCTCGTAGTAGTTATACATAGAACAGTGTGTAGACATAATAAATTTTCTAATTGGTATTGGTAAAGAAAGAAAAAAAAAAACTTCTCTTTGAACTAAGAGGAAGTAGTTGTATACATCGTCCAATGCGCCATAATTGCAGTGGGTTACCAGCGAAACTGGCGATGTTGGGAGCTGTTGATTTAAGCATTGTACAGGTTAGCATAATAATCTAGCTTTACATTTTATGCCTCATAGTTAAACATTTCTGCTGGGTGGTTAAGGGCAAGTTAAAGCAAGACGTGTAACTTTTGTATTTTTCAAGGTCAAATTCCCTAAGGATTAACTTTGGAACCATGTACAGTGCTTTGTAGAACTGTTGTCAGTGTCAACCATCTGGATGAGTCACAATCATTGCTTGATCAGTTTGCTCTCTGTGAAAGCCTGACAGAATATTTTCTCTCTATGTGACACTCCTTAGACATACTATCCTTCATTGATCCCTTTCCACTGTGGTCCCATAATCTCCTTGAACAGAAAATTTGGGAAACCACTGAGTTATAGGATATTACAGTGAAGGCTCTCTTATGTCCTGAGTCCTCACTGACCTTGAAGGGCTAGGTCCATAATATTGGCAATCCTTATTGCCTTTCTTTTTCTCTAATTCTTGGTCTATAAGTTTGCATTCTTAACCCTCCGGAAGAGAAGTTTTATGATACTATTACTCTATAACATAGGTACTTGAGTTTAACATCACCATCTTTGTAAATATCAAACATCTTAAACTTAACTTGGAATTGGTATTTTCCATCAGTCCTTGATATTCTAATAAATCTCTATAGAATCTGATAGAAGCAGTTACACATTTTTACACAGACATATATAAATGTACAAAATTGTATCTGTCAATGCTATGACATTTTGCCTAATCTCTTACTCTCATTTAATACCCTTTTTTGTTTTCTTGTAAGCCAACCATTTACTTGAGAGAGAGTATAGCAGTAACTGAAATTACATTAGAAGCAGCACACATCTCAAAGACCATAGTAACAGGCATTTCAAGCATAGTTTTAGTGTTGCACATTGCTATCATCAATGTGAAAAATCTTTTCAAGGTTCTTAGGAGCACTATCTAATTCATCCTTGGTACATAGGTGCATAGTTTTGCTCCTGCTATGTTTACTGTCTTTTCTGCTTCTAGTCACTTTGTTGTTTACTCCATAAGTCTTCGATTTCCATTCAGCTCTGTTATGCTTTTCCATTTATTTCTTCTTTTGAGTTCTTATACTAGGGATACTATACGATATTTACATGCAAGGTCTGGTTTATTTCGCTTATGAATATATGTTCAAGATACATCCAATTATATGCAAAGTATTCCAATTTATCAATCTTTATAGCTGAGTAATATTCCATTGTATAAAATTACCACATCTTTTTCAACCATTCTTCAAACGATTAGCATTTTGGTTGTTTCCGAGATTTGGCTATTGCAAATTGGGTTGCTATAAACATAGGTGCATAGATATCACTATGATATGATGTTTTCAATTCTTGTGCGACAATTTCCAGTAGGGCGATAGCTGGATTGAATGGGATTTCTAGTGCTACCTTTTAAAGGAGCCTCCACACTGTTTTCCATAATGGTTGCACCGTTCTGCATGCCCACCAGCAGTGGTAAATGTTCCTTTTTCCACAAAGCCTCTCCAACATTTGTTGTTGCTGGATTTATTTATAGAAGCCATTCTTTCTGGAGTAAGATGATATCTAAGAGATATTTTAATTTGCATTTCGTGACTGGCTAGTGATGTGGTGAATTTCTTCATTTATTTATAGGCTTGCTGACTTTATTTATCTGAGAAGACCGTGTTCACATCAGATGCCCATTTCTGGATTGGGTCTTTGAATTTTGGACCCTAGTGATTTTTGTTCTTTATAAATTCCAGATAGAAAACATGTCTCTGAATACTTATTTGTTAAAATATATTCAAAATTTGGGACCCGGCAGGATGGTTCAGTGGTCTAAAGTACCTGCAGGCAGCTACAGGGACCGCGGTTCAATACCTGGCACCACATGCTGCGCCAGCCCTTCCCTCAGGGCAGGCTGAGCCAGCCATAAAAATAAATAAATAAATAAACAAACAAGAAATAAAATAAAAATACTAATAAATAAACAAATAAATATAAAAAAATATTCAAAATTTGTGCATTGTCTTTTCACTCTGTTGGCTATTTCTTTTGATGTGCAAAAACTTCTAAGACCGTGGAGGTACCATTTGTTGATTCTTCCAAGCATTTGACGTGCATTTTGATTTTTGTACATGAATTCTTTGCCTACACTGATGTCTTCAATATTTTTTACCACTTTCTCTTCCAGGAGATTTAAAGTTTATATTTTAATACTTAGATCTTTAATCCATTTTGACTTTAGTTTAGTGAATGGTGATAGAATTGGGTCAGGTTTTAGTTTTCAGCAGGTAGAGAGCCAGTTTCTCCAGCACCATTTGTTAAAGAGGCTATCTGTCTTCCAAAAACATGTTTGACCCCTTCTCAAAGATAAAGTGAGTGAGTGCATTTGCATTTGCTTCTGCATCTTCTAATCTATTCCATTGATCCTCAGGTCTATTTTTGGCCAATACCGTGCTGATTTTATCACTGTAGCTTTGTAGTATAACTTTAGGTCAGAAATTGTAATGCCTCTTTCTTCAACTTTGTTGCCAAAAATTGCTTCTGCAATTCTGGGTATTTTTGGTTCCAAATAAATTTTAGGAATTATTTCTCAAGTTCTGTGAGTTATGTTGATGGTATTTTCATAGGGATAGCATTAAATTTGCATGACAATTTAGGGAATATGGCCATTTTCACAATGTTGATTCTTCCTGCCCAGGAGCATGGAATATTTTTCCATTTTCTCAAATCCTCTAGGATTTCTTTTTTTCAGAGTACTGTGTTTTTCACTGAAGAGGTCTTTTACATCCCTAGTTAAGATAATTCCTAAGTATTTCATTTTCTTTGGTGCTATCATAAAAGGTACTATTTCTTTAATTTCTTTCTCAGTGTGTTTGTTATTTGTATAGATGAATGCCATTGAGTTTTTTTGTGTTGACTTTGTAACCTGGTGTACTACTGAATTTGTGTATTAATTCCAGTAGCTTCTTGGTGGAGCTTTTTGTGTCTTCCAAGTAGATTATCATCTCATTTGCAAATAATGACAGTTTCACTTCTTCTTTACCTATACTTATTCCTTTTATTTCTCTCTCTTGTCCAATGGCTGTAACTAATAATTCCAGATCTTTATTGAATAGGAGTGGCGATAGAGGACATCCTTGTCCTCTACCATATTTGAGAGTAAAAGACTCCAGTTTTTTCCCCATTTGGAATTATCTTAGCTTTGGATTGTCATAGATGGCCATCTATTCCAACTTTATGTAGGTTTTCAAACATGAATGAGTGTTGGACTTTGTCAAAAATCTTTTCTGCATCAATTGAGACAATCTTGTGATGGTTGGCATTGGCTCTATTGCATATTGCATTTATATATTTGCATATATTGAACCATCCTTGCATCCCTAGCATGAATCCAACCTGGTCATGACATATAATGTTCTTCATGATTTGTTGTTTGCTATTGGCAAGGATTTTATTGAGGATATTTTCATCTATTTTCATGAGAGATATTGGCCTTAGTTCTCTTTTCTTGTTGCATCTCTCTCTGGTTTTGATATCAGTGTAATACTTGCCTCTAGGAATGATTTTTGTAAGGATTGCTTCCTTTTTAATTGCATTGAAGATTTGGAATAGTATTGAAATTATGTCTTCTATAAATTTATTATAGAATTAAGTGGTGAATCCATCAGGTTCTGCACTTTTCTTTGTCAGTAGGCTTTTTATTACATTCTGTATTTCATTAGCTATTATTGGGTTGTTGAGAGATCTTATATCTTCCTGATTCAATTTTTGTAATTTGTACCTTTCTAGGAATCTGTCAGTATCTTTGTGTCTTTAATTCTATAGATTAAAGATTCTCAAAGTAGCTATTTATGATTCTCTGAATCTCTGCTGGGTCTACTGATTTCTCCCTTATCATTCCTTATTGCTTGAATTTGAATCTTTTCTGTCCTCTTTTTGGTGATGTTAGCTAGGGGCTTATCAATTTTATTTAACCTTTAAAAGAACTAGCTTTTTGATTCATTAATTCTTTGCATTGTTTTCTTTGTCTCAATTGAATTAATTTCTGCTTTAATCTTTATGATTTCCTCCCATCTTTGGGCTTTATATTTTATTTGCTCTTCCACTTCTAGTATGTTTAGGTACTGCATTAGAGTATTTATTTAATTTTATTCTGTTTTCTTAATGTGTGACTTCAGACCTATAAATTTCCCTCCAACAATTGTTTTCATTGCATTCCATAAATTCCGGTAGGTTGTGTTTGAATTTTAATTAAATTCTAGACATTGTTTAATTTCTTGTTTAATTTGATCTGTAATCTACTGGTTGCTGAGAAGAGTGTTGTTTGATTTCCACATATATCTGGAGTTCTTGTGGTTTCTTTTTTCGTTTATTTCCAGTTTCATTGCACTGTGGTCAGATAATATGCATGGAATAATTTCTTTTTTCTTGCATATATTTAATCATATTCTGTGGAATTATATGTGGTCTACTTTAGAAAATTTTCTATGTGCAGCTGAAAAAAAATGTTATTCAGAAGTGGTTGGGTGTAACGTTCTGTGTAGGTTCACTAAGTCTACTTGTTCAGAGTTCTGGTTCAATTCTACACCTTCTTCACAAATTTATTGTGTGATTGACCTATCTTTTTGTGAAAAAGGGGTGTTAATGTCTCCTGTTAAGATGCTGGTATTGAATATTAGAGTTTTCATGTCCATGAAAATTTGTCTTATATAACTTGTTGCTCCTTGTTAGGTGCACATATTTTTTTATCAGTGTTACCTCTTTTTCTTGGAATTTTTCCCCTAACCAGTATGAAATGGCCTTCTTTATTTCATTTGATTAATCTTGGTATGAAGTTTAGACTGTCTGCATATAGGCTTGCAATGCCTGCTTTTTCTCTGAGGTGCTGAAGCATGTAGTATTGTTTTCCATCCTTTCACTTTTAGCCTATGAGTTTCTTTATGAGTTAACTGTGTTTCTTGTATACAGCATATGGTTGGATTTTGCTTCCTTATCCACTCTGCCATTCTATTTCTTTTAATTGGAGAATTGAGTCCATTTACATTGATGGTTGTAACTGAAATGTATTGACTTGTGATTGACATGTGTTTTACTTACTATTGTTTATCACTTTTTCTCCTTTGTTTGATTGGTTTCCCTATTTGGTTTGCTCCTTCTGTTCTCATTTGTGGAGTTCAGGTCGTTTTTTTTCCGTCTCTAAAATATTTTTAGTCATCTGTGTAGGATTGGCTTTGACATCATGAAATTCTTTAGTTGCTGCTTGTCATAGAATTATTTCATTTCTCCTTCCTACTTGAAAGAGATTTTGCTGGCTATAGCAGTCTCAGCTGGAATTTGTTTTCATGGAGGATTTGAAGCCTTCTGTTCTATGCTCTTCTTGACTTTATGGTTTGTGAAGAGAAATCTGCCATTATTGTGATGGTTTTTACTTTAAATGTGATATGTTTCTTTTCTCTAGTGGCTTTTAGTATATTATTCTTCTGCTGATTGTCTAAGATCTTGACTATTATATGTCTGGCTGTGTTTTTAGTCGGGCTAATGTTACTTGAACTTCTATATGCCTCAGTAACCTGAATGTCAAATTGTTTTTTCATATTTGGGAAGTTTTCTGCTATTACTTCTGCCCATATTTTTTTTATATCATTTGTGTTAACTCCTTCTTTCATGCTAATTCCTATTAATCTCACCTTTTTCATTTTTGCGTCATCTTTCAGATGTTGAATTATTTTTTTTCCTGAATCCTAGTTGTTTTAAAGATATCCTTTCTTACCTTTTCACTAGCTGTGACTGTCTTCAAGATCTGAAACTCTATCTTCACTTACACTCATATGGTGTTGCCAGGTTGTAACTGAGATTTGATTTTCTTGAATATCTCTTTGAAATTGTTTCATCCCATCTATTTCTTTCCTATATTGCCCAATCCGGGAATCCATCATTTTTCTATTCTCCTCTAATTTTTTGTCAGTGTCTTCTTTACTAGCATTTAAGTTTTTCATTATAGTTATCTTTCCTTTCTCTACTTCAGGGATAACTTCTGCTCTGATTTCTACTCTAGCTTTCTCCGGTTTAGAGATGTCTTTTTCTATTTCAGAGGTTATTTCTGGTCTCACTTCCTCTATACATTTCTGCAGTTCTTTTTCCACTTCAGATTCTATTAATTCGTGCATTTTCTTTTTTACCTCAGATGCCATCTTTGATCTTAGTTCCTCTATCTATTTCTGCACTTGTCTCTCTATCTTAGATGACACCAGTTCAGAGATTTTGGCTGCCTGATTCCCATGTTCTTCAATGTTGCTATCTCTTGTACTTATTCTTCGTGGACTCGGGACCTGAGATTGCATCTTGCTCCTTCTCTTTGTCATTTTCTATGAAGTCTGCACTTTGGTGAAGTAATGCTGTTAGCACCTATTGAAATTTGAGTCTGGGTCCACCAGTCTTGATCCCTTCCACATGTGTCTGGCTGGGTCTGGCTGCTCTGCTCAGCTTCTTCCTACTGCAACTGGGCACAGGCTGGGATGGTCAGTGTGGGTGGGCAGGGTCAGAGTTCTGAGGGCTGGAGGCAATGGGTGCACACCCGGGTTGGTAGGTGTGGGTAGGCAGTGGCCGTGTTCTGGTGGCTGGATTTGCAGAGGAACAGACCTGGCGAGGTCACCATGGATGGGTGGGGGCTAGGTTCCAGTGACAGGCTGTATGGGAGTGCACTCTGGCAGAGAGGTCTTGGGCACAGGCCTGGGTCAGTCAGCATCAATCCCTGGATTCTTGCTTTTTTTGTTGTTTTCTTTCTTTCTTTCTTTCTTTCTTTCTTCCTTTCTATCTATCTTTCTTTCTGCTCTATAACAATTTAGCGAAACACTCCTAACAGATGCTGATGCTATGATTTTGATAGTTCTGGCATCAAGAACTATTTTTGTGGGCCATTTTCTTTTAAAAATTAGTCTATTGAATTATATTTCACCAGCGCAAAACAAATTGAGACAATTCATTTCTGAATGTGTGGGGACTACTAGAACTCCTTTGATTCAGTTATTGTCAGTTTTGTTGACCTTAAACACAGGATATGAAAATGTTAGACTGTTCCATGAAGATTCTTCCTTATAAGCTATCTGAAGTTAATAATTGATTTTTTCACAGGCAGCATCAATCAACCTCATTTACCACCATAACTTCTATCATATTCCAGTTAATTCTGAAGTTTCAGAAGCCCAATGTAGCTGATTGAAACTGTTGAAGTTAAATAACAGCACTGTAAATATCCTAGAGAAAATATTACTTATTTTGCAACTCAGACATCTAAGTTAGCAGTGTATGAATACATAAATAAGAAGCAAAGTTTTCATTTTCATAGGAAATAGAGAACACCATTCCCATTTTCTTTCCCTGATTCATAAAACTGTGAATCCTGGCTGTTAAAAATATACCACTATGCAGTGACTGTTGTTTCAGAGGATATCTGCACCTCTAGAGAACCTTCTCTATTCCCTATAGTGAAGTAAATGAAGTCCACTTTATCATATGTCAGACCTACTTCTTATGGATTTGGAATACACAGTGAGCCAGTGCCAGTGAATTCCATGAATACAGTCCATTGCCCTTTTATTATTATTTTTTCTTTTTACTACAAACTGAGTTTTTAAACATCAGGATCATCTAGGCATGGTGGCACAGGTCTGTAATCCCAGCACTCGGGAGGCTGAGGTTGAGATTAATTGAGAAGGCACTAGCTGAGATGTTGGGGGGTCAAAGCTTCAATCCAACAGACCCCCCCAAAACATGAGCATGAGCTATATGAAAGAGGTACAAGGGTGTATTGGTGGTTACACAGGTTTTGATAAAATTAATGATTTTATACTCCTCAATATTAGTTTACATCTGGTCAGTCATTGAACAATCCACTGTTATGCAGTCAAGTTTGTAAACCACATTGTGAAACAAAAGTGACAAATTAGTAGCTACAAGGAGGGGAAAAATATATTGAGTTTGATCAGAGTAGAGGAAGATATTGTTATGTTTGGCATTTTTGTTTGAAAATTGAATTAGAAATAGAGAACAGTTTGAGAGAAAAAATAGTAACTACACTTGATTATGAGGGTTCATTTTGCGTTGAAAAATTCATTTGTACACTTAAGCCTCTTTTTGTAGTTTAATTGATTGATTGATTTATTAAGTTGCAATAAGGATATGCTTGTCCTAATCACATAGATGTCATCTATACATCACAGACTGTACTGTTTCCAAGGCTTCATAAATGCATGAGTCTTGATGGGAAATACAGGTCAGGAGGTAACTTGGTGGTCTCTGATTCAGCATGTACTCCACTGAATATGTACCGCTTCAGTATGCACAATAGGCACAGCTGCAGAGTAATAGCTACTCGATAGCAAGAGAGAGAGAGAGAGGCTACCTGAGGAAAATGGAAAATGTCAGAGTTTGCTTCAGAATTCCAAAAGTTTACACCACAGATTACAAACAGTATCACTATCTGCCACTGAGAATTTAAGCACTATTGGTTCAGATACGTGAGACAAGTAGTAGAGCAAAGTGTAGGACATTTGAATCTGTTGTAGTACTTATTTGTGTTCTAAGACTCACTGTTTGGACCACTGGTTAAATAGGAAAAAGAGAAAAACGTCATAGCCACACAATGAATATGTTGCCCATGCCATTAAAAGAAGCCAATTAAGTACTGTATCACTTTCATGCTTGAAGTTAGAACATGAAGTTGGCATAACAATAATCACTTAAAGAAATTTAAATTACTTTCAAATTGTTATTTAATAATCATACACAAGCATGGACAGGGTGTCATAATTCTATTTTTGCATATATTGAGTAATAATCACATCAGGTGGATGACATTTCTATCTTTGTTAGCATTGTTTGTGTTAGAAAGCATCAAACCAATTTTCTAGTTCCCTGTAAAGTATAAAACATATTGTGGGAAATCAGTCCTGCTTACATGTCATGAAACACTAGAATTTATTTGCTTTCATGTAGCCATATTTTGTTATAATTTATCCAACATTCTTCTACCACCTACCATTTCTCAGCCTTAAGTTTCTACTATTCTATCTTATGCTTCTCTTGAAATAAATTTTAGCTTTCAAATATGAGGGAGAGAAGACAGTATGTATATATATATATATATATATATATATATATATATATATATATATATATATTTGACGAGCATATTTTACATAACATAATAATGTCTAGCTCAATCCTCTTGCCACAAATGAAAAAAATAATTTTACTAATGAATACACATTCCATGTATATATAAAGTATATTTTCTGTTTTCATTTCTTTACCAACAGACAAATCAATTGATTCTATAGCTTGTCTACTGCTAGTAGTGCTGCAATAAATGGGATTGCAGGTATCATGTTAGGGTAATTACTTAGCTTCTTCTTCATATTTTATTTCTTTTACACATCCAGTAGTGGTATAGCTGGATTGCATGCAGCAGTGTATGTGAGCTCCATTTCTCTCCATTCTTTACTGCATCTGTTATGTTTCATTTTATTAATTATGAATGTGCTAACTGGTATACGGTGATATCTCAGTTTAACTTTGATTTGCACACTACTAGTGGACAGTAATGCTGAGAATTTCTTCATACACCTATTGAACATTTATCAGTAAAAATGCATTTTAAAGAAAGCCATTTTGAAATCAAAGTACTGTTATTATTCTTGCTAGTGAACACTAACAACTAATTCTTCCTCTTAGGTTCAATATCTTAGCATATTACACAACTATTGACCTCCTAGACATTTGTTACATGTGAAAAGACCTAAATTTTAGTCTTAAATACTTTCTACACTCTGATATGCATATTTTAGTCAGTAAGCCTAGATTTTATTATTTATTATTCAGTAGGTCCAATCAGTACAGTAACATCAAAGTAATGAACCAGGTTAATGTATTGTAGGCAAAAAGTGTAATCAAGTTTCCTGAGTGCTAAATTAAGACATAAGAGCAGATGAATCCCCTGGCCTGCCATGCCAGCCCCGCCCCAAGGGTGCACTGATACTGCAATTGAGACCTGGGCATGGTGGGGCGTGCCTGCAATGCCAGCTCTTGGAGGCTATAAACAGGCAGATCATTACGAATCCAGCCTAGTAGTGAGACCCTGAGCACTCTGTAGAGCCTTCCCTAAAAGAGCAAAAAAAAAATGTAGATTTGATACAGCCCTGAGATGGGATCATGAAATGTACCACTACTCTTGCCAACAGGAAGCAAGTTCCTTCCTGTGAACCTTAGAAAAGGTAAAGAGAAAAAGATATTTAATAAATCAGTAGCTGTACACTGGCTATTAGGGAATGTGATAATGTGCTGAATAAGTAAAACTGCATCAGATCCAGCAGCTTCAGTTGGAGTCAACAGCCAGTTAAGTTTATAATAATCTATTGTTATTGTCCAAGATCATTTGCCTTCCGCAACATAAATGAATTGAATTTGGATGTTGTGGGAATCATCACAACTTTATTTTTATGTCCTTAAAGATGGCATTATTCTCTCAACTCCTTTAAGAAGACTTCTATCCCTTGTAGTTTATTATTTTCCTAAGAAAGGATTTTATCAGTCTCTATTTCACCTTTTCTAATGCAGAAACCTTCATTACATAGGTCAGGAAACCAATGAAGGAGGTTCTACTACATTCTACTACTATGATTGTTTCTGAACTAGAAGAATAACTACATATTATTCTGTAAGTAGTAACACAAATTTGTGAACCCAAGGAACTCAGAAAAGAATTAAATACTCCAAAGATAATCTTCATGAGATTTTAGTCTAATGATTGGTTCACGGTGATGTTTTGGGAGCCTAGAATTATTGGCAGAAACAACTCCTAAAAGATTAGAGGAGTGTTTTCCTTTGTACTTTGTCAAATAGTCATGGTTTCTTTGCCTTAAGAGAACTGGGGCTGGGGAGATAACTCTGTGCACAAGTGTCTGCCTGGCAAGTGCAAGGTCCTGAGTTTGAACCCTGGTCACACAAAAGAGAAAGGAAGGGAGAGAGAGAGAAAGAGAGAGAGAGAAAGAGAGAGAGAGAGAGAGAGAGAGAGAGAGAGAGAGAGAGAGAGAGAGAGAGAGAGAGAGAGAGAGAGCCTGGTGTGGCTTAGATTGAGACAACCATTCTAAAACTCATGTTGAAATTTAATAACAGTCTTTGAAAAGTGTCAAGATTTGCTGAACTGGAGCTTATCCCTATGTGCAAAGCTGAGAGCATAAAGTTCCCAAGGATCACCCTGTGGGCACGGAGCCACCAAGGCACACAAGTTCCCAGCCCTGAGAACATGGAGCATGACAGACAAGCTAGTTGTTAAGCAGAGGAGTCTCACCTGCAAGCGAATTGCCAGGCGTATGGATAAGTGTGCTGAAGTACTGGGGCAGTTCTTTTGCCAGCTGGAAAGAAAGCTCCACCTGATCCCAGCTTCTGTATCTCATCTTCTTCACCCTGGGAAACTTAAGAGCTGGACATGGCAGAGAATGATTATGCTATGAGAGATCCTTCAAGAATGAAAATAACAAACATAAGAATGGCTGAGAGTTGGAGGAAGTGCTGTCTTGCCTTTGTGTCATTTCCACCATTTAAGAACACAACATTCTGTCCCTCCAGCACATACAACAAGGGAACACCCTAACAAGATTGGCCCTCACTATACGTGAATCCTTATGCCCGTTTCATTATAAGCTCAGAGTTTGTAAGAAACAGTTGTTAATGTTTTCAAATTATACAGTCCGTAGTGCTTTTCATCTTATGAGCACAGAGTAGGACACTTTCCTTTCAGGGGTGCTGGATTCATAAAATAAAATTGATAGGGTATGGTTGTTTGTCTTTAACATTCAAGGTATATTTTAGATCACTTGTTATAGATTTTTCCCGTTAAGATATTTAACATAAAACTTTGATAAATGTCTTATCTAACTTCTCAGTGAACCATAACAAGTCTGTCAGTAGTATGGTTTTCTACTAGTCAGATAATTCTGGTTACTGCTATGAGTATGTTCTCAAGTGCTATAGCTTGCTCATTTTGCCTTTGGTTGCTCGGTGCTTCTAATTGGCCCCTCAAAAGGAAAGTTCACATTATTTCCATTGCACTTATGTTTCCTGACTCATAAACTGGTGAGTTTCTCAGGCCCTTTTAGTGGAAAAGAGTAATTTCAGAGTTATTAAGGTATGCTGAGTTTATGTCCACTGATTTTTTTGACAATACTGGTGAAAGTAATGTCTTCCAGATTTACCAAGAATGGGAAACTAGGTATCAAAAGAAATATTCCTTATAGCATTAGTGTCCATAAACTTTTATGTATTTTAATCTGCATTGGTTGAAAGCATAAGGGGAAACTAGGATTTGTTTACCGAGACTCAGTAGTTATTCGTGTTTCAGCCAATTACTCAAACGTGCTGTTGGGAACTCTTAGACATTTTCAAAGCTCAAGTGAATCTAAGGACACTTGAGTAGAGACCCTAGTTGTCTAACATAGGCACATAGTGGTATACAATTATGAATCCATGAGTTAGCATAGGTGCTGGCCATGGTGCTCTGCAAGAATGTAAACATGAAACAAAATTTTGCTTAAGAATCATGAAATAAACTGTTAGCTTCAAAAACCTATTGGAGATTCTTGGGACAATTGTCTTAACCATCCTGTGTATATAAGTGCATGGTTTTGCCCCTGCCACGCTTCCTAACGTTTCCTCTTGTTCTCTCTTCTTTATTTAACCCTTAAGTTCTTCCTTTCCATTTAACTGTGTTATATCTTTCCATTTTTATTTTTTCTTTTGAGTTCTTACATTAGGGAGACTACACAATATTTACACATGTACCTCTGCTTATTTAACTTATGAGTATATCTTCAAGTTGCATCCACTTACATATGAAGGCTTCAAGTTTATCATTCTTTATAGTTGAGTAATACTCCATTATATAAAGTACCACATCTTTCTCATCTATTCTTCAGGTGATGGCTGTTTCCAAGATTTGGGTATCACAAATTGTACTGCTATAAACATAGGTGGACAAATATCATTATGATATGATGCTTTCAGTTCTTTTGGGAAAATTCCCAATATTGGAATAGCTGGATTGAATGGGCTTTCCAGTCTTAGTTTTTTAAGGAGTTTCCACATTGATTTTCAAACAGCTGTGCGTGGTTTCAGGGTAAATCCTGAGGGGATTTCACTGGCTCTTCATGTATAAAAGTTACATTTTTGTTATACAGGTCTTGCTTTATCTTAGTCTTAACCATCCAGTAGAAATATGAAGTATAAAAGCAAAGCCATATTCATTTGCTGAGTTCTAAAAGGCTCAGGTCAACAGCTTCTAACAGTGTCAGTTGTGCTGATAACCCACTACTATCAGGAGCTATTGGACTTTCTCTTAGTTGAATAAAAAGAAAGATTTGTACTAATAGTGTTTAGACATGATATCAAGTCTGCACCTTGTACTCTGAACAACTACTGCAAAGAGAACAATGTGCAAAGTTTTAATTATTGTAACTGTCGTACTAACCTGTTGTGAATCTGTCTCATTGCTATTTCTTTTAATTAAAATAAATAAATAATATATTATAATGTAATATAATGTGATATGATTGTTATGGTTTATGTCTAGTTGTCCCCCAAAAGTCTCATGAGTTGATCCATAATCCCTGGGATCATGGGTTTTAATACTGTTGGGATTATGGGTCTAAGTACTTCTGGGATTATGCGTGTAGCCTAAGGTGGAGGCTGAGGCAGACAGCCTCAATGGAATATAAAGAGAGACAAAGAGACAGACTAGAGCTGTTGCTGTTGCTCTGCTTTCCTGATTAATTTGCTGCCTCTGCCACCATTTTGTTGCTGTTCTGCTGCCATGAACTGGATGCTCTCTGCCCTGTTCCACTCAGCCTTGGGCCAGCCGAATGTGGACTGAAACCTCCAGTATCTGTGAGCTAATAAACCTTTTCTCCTTCATTTTGAATGTCGGGTATTTGTCACAGCAACAAGTAAAAAGTAACTAAGACAATGATAAAGTTGAAAAAGAATTATACAATACAGACACAGAAGGTTCTGAATCCCTGATCTTCTCCATTCTGCCTACTACTGTTGCCAATGTTTTGCACAATTGATCTCATTACCTTTGGGACCTTACATAAAAAATCTCCTTTGGACCTCTAAGTGGGCTTGCCCATACCTGTGCAGGATCGAATAATGGTGAACTTGTGATACCAAGCTGAAGTGAATCAGCATGATTCTAGGTGGCCAATGGCATAAAAGCAGAATTTGAAGAGAAGATGATACGATAGTGATTCTATTGGAAAAGCTTGTTATGAAGTTTTCAGCTCAGCTATTCTCATTGGTGAAATGCTCTTGCTGAGGATAGCTATGGTTCTGTTCAGGAGAACTCTGCTTCTTATCATGGGTATCACTTTATGGCTTTAGTGCAGATCCCTCAGGCTGGTGGCACAGATACTCCATCTACTGGTACAGACCTTTGGGCCTTCCCAGTGCATATCCTTGACATAGACTTGTTTGAGACATTGTTGTGGATTCTAGGCCTTCAGTTGGATATGTGGAGGACAGTTCCCTTGACTCTAGATCTTTGGCTACACTCCTTCAGGATATTGCAATGGGATCCAGGTCCTCAGCTGAATTTATGGTGCTCTTCTGCATTTGTCTCTTTGGAAGAATATTATGGTATATTCCTATGGATTATGTGCCCTGCATTAAATCTGTTCCCTTGAAATTCCTGACTGTAGCGAGCTCCTCAGAGCTTTATCTTCTCAAGTTGTAAAGGTTTTCCCTGTGAACTTATGTCAATGAATATGCTGATTGAACTTCTTATTACTTTCATCATTTTCTCACATCTTGGATTCAATAGAAAACTAAGTTCTTTTGGAGTGTAAAGAATTTCTTCTGAGATTACAGATTCTGCTTCATTTTTAACTGCTTCTGGATCTTCAATTCAGGCATTTGTCCAGCAGTAAGAAGAAATGATGATGGTGGAGCTTGAAAGGGATCAGTGTTGTATTACATGGAACCTGCCTCAGAGAAAGTCATTAAAGTAATTCCTTTTCTTCCTACAGATAAGGAAAAAGTAATTTATTCATTCGTTCAGGTTTCTGCTTTATGTTGAGGTGGAAAAATCTATAATCATGTAGATGGTTAGTCCAATAACTCTGTAGTAGAGGACGTTACTTGTGCCATGAGTGAGGAGAACACTCTGAATGGTAAAGAGAATTCTGAAAAATGTAGAAATTCAATGTCCTCAGCTTTCAGATCTCCATTATTTCAATTTCCACTTAAATGATCCTATTATTTCTAAATCTATGCTCTTAATCTAAAAATATACATCTTGTAAAGCTGGAAGTTCACTTGCATTGCAATTCTAACAATGCAAGATGAGAATTTGCCTTTTTAAAAATCAATTTCAGCACTGTAGCTATGGGAGATTAGGTTCTCTCAAAACAGTAGAAGATTATGTTTTGTATGTGCTATACTTGAGATGGAAATTGAATATTTAAGCTTATCAATTACCTTAAATTTTTTTCCAGTGACATTGGGTGCTAAGAGCTGTCATTATTATACTCAGTGGGTTTTTTTTTTTTTTTAAGATATAGTCAGCTACTTGTATTTTGGTAAATGATTAGAAGTATGTACTATAAATATGTTATATAGTTCTATAAAAGTTCACACCACATATTACTAGTGCTTCATTTAATAATGGAAATAATACCTGCAGTGTAGCATATTAATGAACTTATTATTGAAATTCAGGCACCTATTAATCTATATAGCCAAAGTTGTTGTAGTTTGAATTTTCTGTAGTCTCTCTACTAGGTGTGTGTGTGTGTGTGTGTGTGTGTGTGTGTGTGTGTGTGTGTTTTGTACAAAGTAAAAGGAACTAACACATCGAATTGGTTATGAGTGCTAAGTAGTCTTGTAATTTGTCACCCACAAACTTCTTAATGAAAGTCTTCAGGTCCAGCAAACAAATCAACTGCTTCAGCTGGTCACTCAATATATTGTAAGTGGGACTATAAAGGTAAGGCGCTTTGTCTCCCAGTACTGTTCATGGATAAAATTTTTGTGGATATATTGGATTTTTTGTATGTAATTTGTAGTACTTAAAGCTTTCCTTCCAAGATAGATGCTCAATCCTGTTGGTAGAAATGAAAAGATTCTCTAGATGGCTAAAAGTAACATTTCTTCTTTTGACAGTTGTCTCTTAGTATCTTGAAAACTAATGGTTTTTCATTATCTATGATTTTCTGCTTTCTTGGTTGAAAATATATTTGGTTCCCCCAAACACAAGCTTTTTTACTATTTCTAAATTACAAACCTAGCCGGGCGTGGTGGCGCACGCCTGTAATCCCAGAACTCGGGAGGCTGAAGCAGGAGGATCGATGTGAGTTCGAGACCAGCCTGGGCTACAAAAGTGAGCTTAAGGCCAGCCTGAACTGCATAGTGAGACCCTGTCTCAAAAAGCAAAAAAAAAAAAAAAAAAAAAAAAAATTACAAATCTAGGTAAGCTGTGCAGAAGCATAGATTTAACATAGGGGACCTCATGCTGGAGGGAAGGGATAAACTTGGGTCATGCTCTGCTATTTCATTAGACCCGTAAAATACTGAGAAGTGCTTTTTCCTTGACTGATAAATCCACTAAATGTGAGTGATAAATTATGAAAGAAAAGAAAGAGATATTTGTATGTTGATCAAATTATAGAGACAGTGCTACAGAAAAAACTACAAATGAAACAGGCACTAAAAACAGTTATAATAAAAATGTCTAAAGGATATGGCTATAGATAGTATGGTTCAGATGTTGTACTTGAAAACATCTGTATGTAATTTTACATCTATTAATATTCTTAAATTGATAATTAAATGCAATATTTTGTTAATTTTTTTTTTTTTTTTTTTGGTTTTGACCCAAGGTCTCACAGTGCAGTTAAGGCTGGCTTTGAGCTCACTTTTTGTAGCCCAGGCTGGAATCAAACCTGTCCCAATCCTCCCGCCAAGCTTCCCAAGTGTTGAGACTATAGGCCTGTACCACCATGGCCCAGATATGTTGCTAAATTTTCATCCCAGAAATTGTGTACTGAGGCAGATCATTTTTCTCTACTGTGAACAAAATTTAGGGACATCGACATTTCCTATTTTTGTGAAATGAATTGAAACCCTATCAGTTCTTATCATTGCTGGATCAAGAATCCAACCTCAAAGGTTTGAGTTGTGAATTACAGCTTGTACTCTTTATGTCCTTGGGCAATAATTTATGCCCCTGTGTCCTATACTAGCAGGTGTAAAATGACAACTACTGGTGAATTTTTTTTAATAACTGAATGAACTAATACAAGTTAAAAATTTTAACAGAGTATTTGATACTTACAACTCAATAGACCTTGGCTATTTTATTTCTCAGTATACTTTCAATCATTGAACATGATATGAATAAGTTGATTGGAAAAGTAATCATAAGTCATGGAATAGCCAAAATGGATTAGATTGTTCTCTACAATGGAAACTTCCTTCAAGACACATGGCTGTGTGAGAACATCTGCATCCTGTCACTGGTGTTCCTGCGTAAAAATCTTGAATCTTGTATCTGATATTGAACATATGTGATCCTGTATTTTATGCTGCCTCCAATATATTTTATTTGATATTTTCTGTGTTATTTTTATATGACTAACCAGAGTAGGCACACTTCAGATATATAATGGATGCAAATCTGCAATTCTTTTTCATTATTAAATCAAGCAGTTGTGTGAGGTGAAGTCACTCCATTCTACATGGCTAGTAATAATATCTGTCTTACAGGAGGGTGTTCTGTGTTGAAACTGAATTCTTTACAAGTTCAGGAGACATTAGAGCCATGCTTTCACTAAACATTCAATAACTGCTAGTTAGTGATCTTGATGAAAAATATACTTCTAAATTTCTTAATTTAAGAGCTGATGTATTATTATGCTGTATAGCTGTCTTGGACTATTATTCCAAGCATAATGAATGTGATGGGTCAAGGGACTATTTCATTTTCTCAGATTCAGTTTAAGTGATAATCATTTTTAGAAACCCTACCTTTAACAACCTATAATATATAATCATTATTCTACCTTCCTCTGGCACATTAAAGAATCTTACATGTTATAAAATTAATTTGATTCTTGGTAGTAAATACCTTTTCTCAAAATTTAAACACCTTATATAAAGGATATTTCTTGATGACAAATATTGTCTTGCTGTCAAATTTTTCCCAGCTTCAATTATTATAAGCTCTGTATACTTCAGTTTTTTTGGTTTTTTTTGTTTTTGTTTTTGTTTTTTTGTTATTCATAGGGGAGTCCAGAATTGCTGATCTTTCTGTTGCTACAGGATGATTGTTTATTTTCTCTCCTGAGACACATAAATGAATAAGAGAAGCAACTCTTGGGAAAAACTAAATCCAGAAGTGGGTGCTGATGCCCTGTGACAAAGTCTATTAGTAAACAAGATGAAAAAATAAAATGAAAAAAAAATAGTGAAACAAATCTTGCTATTCATGGAAGTTTTATAATTTAAATTTTTATTGTCACTATTGTCTCATTCACCTTCCATTTCTAAATGAAATTCATCTGCCACTGCTTCTATTTCTTTCATTTGGTGTTTTTTGTTATTTCTCTAGTTTTATGTGACTATGATTCTAGAAGTGAAATGAGGTGGTGTTAGGTCCAGCAGAAAATGAGTTCTGTTCACACAGAAGTTATCATTTACCTTGTCAGCATAATAAGGCCTCCTGGTTAAGTTTTAAAAACAGTGAAACTTAATACGCTTCACTTCAAAGAATAACACATTTTTTGCAAGGTGTTTTCATGTATCACATGTTTTTACTCATAATTTGTAGAAAAGTAAATTACACTTCCAAATGATAAACAGACTTGTTAGCTGTCAAAAAGAAATGTTAAATCTAAGATGTTCATTGATGTCTGATTATAAATACCACTAGTTTTGAGAAACTATATAAGGTACTTGAATAATAACTAAGATAGAAATATAATTTATTGTTTAGGATAGTATAATTTACATATATATATATTTCATGAGAAATACAATACACAAGTATTCCAAATATAATGCTAAAATGTAATGTTGGTCTTTAATAATAAATTTTCATCAATAGAGTTCCTTTTTTAAACAAATTATACAGACACTGCTACTCTTCACACTAGATCTTTGACATATTTAAAATATACTAGGATATAGACACTAAACAAGTATTTATTTGAGAAAGCAAAGATCATATAACATCTATTTACTGTCAATAATTTAATCATATGGTATAAGTATTGCATATATTTGTTTTTTCCCATACTTTTCTTTTTAAAAATGAAATGAATTGTGGATTGTTTTTATTTTTTAGCATTTTCCCCTGTTAGACATTCGATTTAGTTGGAGCAGATTAAAGATATACTGCAGTTCTACATAGGATAATACACTATTTGTTAGTGACTGGGATAAAGACCCCAAGTTACTTAACACATAGTATTAGTCATTATCAAATTGATAACCAGACAATTGGGATGTAAAGGGATATAACTACCAATCATTTTGAGAATGAGTACAGATTTCTCAAAAAACTAAAATGAGCAATTCCATCTAATCAAGTTATTTCTTTACTAGATATCTTTTCAAAAGAGCTAAAAACATCATATTACAGGAGTGCAATACACCCATATTTATAGCAGCACAATTCATGGTAGTTAAATCTTTAAAGTAGCTCCTAAGTCCATCAACATATGAAAGGACAAAAGTGTTGTAGAGTAAGAGTACTACACAGGTGTCTACACACATTGTAGTATTATTATCTTACAAGGGAAAGTACATTGTTTGTAGAAAAATGGAGAAAAGTTGAGACTGTATTATTAAGTACCCTATAGTACACATACAAGATTAAATGTTGGGTGATATGTGAAAAAACAAAGTACAAATAAATATCAAAATAAAGGACACTAAATAGGAAATAGTAAGAAACATGTTTTGAAAATGCAGACTAAGAAATGGAAGCAGAGAACAGCAGGGGAGGGAAGGGATGTGCTAAGATGAGCTGCATACCTGCAGCAATTCCCTGGGAGCAACGAAGTACTCTGCACTGTAAGCATGTACTATAAAAATGAGTCTGAAAATATCCTAAGGGAGAAGTTGTATAACCCGAAGTTGGTGGCACAGGCAGAGAAGACAGCCAAAGTAGCTATCAAAAGAACAAAATGAAGTTATTTTTGACTGTCCACTGGCAAAAATCAAATCTCATGAAAGTTTTTAGTAGACTACAGAAAAGCAAAATAGCTTAGCTTTTAAAAAGTATTTGTTTAAGAGCCAATGAGATAGTTTAGAAGATTAAACTCCTGCTTTGGCAAGCACAGTGGCCAGGGTTTAATCCCTGGCACCACATGCCACACGAGTCTCAACCACAGGCTAAGTCCAGGTGTGGTGGTACACACCTGTAATCCTAGCATTGCAGGGGCTGAAGGAGGAGGACAATTATGAGTTGAAGCTGTGCTGAGATGCTGTTATACATATGTCTCATCAAAATTTTAACATGTCAGTGTCATATATGTATACATATGTATATAATACCATTAGATTTTTTCAGTATTTTTATGCCTTTATGTATAAGATTTCTCTTGCAAGAAACATTTTTTACTCTACTAAACATTTTTTACTTTACTACTACTAGTAGAGTACTAAAATGTTTAATCAGTTTTACAGTTTGGTCTTCAATTTTCCCTCGTCACAATGTATAACCCCATGTAAAATCTAAGAGGATTATTTACAGCAGCATTTTTTTGTGTGTGGGACCAGGATTCAAACTGATGACCTTGCACTTGCCAGGCAGGCACTTGTGCCACAAAGCTATCTCCCCAGCCCTATAGCTGCATGACTTCATTATTTAAATGTTTTGTTTGCTCTTTTGAGACTGGGTTTCACTGTTTATTTCAGACTGGTGTTTAATGTCCAACAATCTTCCTCCCTTAACCTCCTAAGGTTAAAATTTTTGAAATTATGTGGTACAAATGACTCCCATTTTGATAAAAATTAAGGTGTCTAATAGAGTCAAACTTAGTAACAGCGCCATTTAATTGAAGTAAACTTTTCTCACTTCAACTTGCTTTCTAGATGAGTGATAGCACTTCCATAAGATTGTGTAGAGTTAAATACTCAAAAAATATATCCTCATATTTGATGTTTTTGGACTGTGTAACAACATAAATTTTGCAACATGCAAAACACCCTTATAAAATTCTTTAATTTGCACTTAGCTAATAATGCGTTATTTAACAACACTAACATTTTTACCAATACTCACATATTTATTAAGAATAAGTGTTTGTAAGCATATAGATCTATTCACATAATGTAGGTATATAGGTGTATGTGATGTTAATGATTATTTTTGTTTGTTTGTTTATTTATTTTTATGGCCGGCTCAGCCCACCCTGAGGGCAGGGCTGGCACAGCATGTGGTGCCGGGGATCGAACTGCGGTCCCTGCAGCCGCCTAAGTTTTCCTAAGCAGGCACTTTAGACCACTGAGCCATCCCGCCGGGCCCCTGGTTATTTATATTGTTAAAATAATTTTACTTTTTAACAGATTCGGGACTTATGGAAATCCTCCACTCTGGATTATTGTTTGGGAATACCTTATTTTCTCTTTTAGCTTTGTTTTGTTTTAAGATTTTGTGACTGAAAAGGCTGAAGTACAGAGATGGCTATGCGGTCGTAGCCAGCAGGGCAGCAATAGGGCAAAGCACTCCTCTAGTAGCAGTGCAGAGGTACTGGAAGAAGAAACCTATACCCTTTTGAAGTAGCAGTTTTCTGTGATATTCCTGATGTGCCAACATTTTTAAAAATCTATATTAAATTGAATTTCACAGTTTTGTTTTTAAAACAATTCTGATAAATCTTGGTGATCAGAACAAGCAAGTAATTTCAGGAAATCAAAGTAGAGCAGTAACCAGGTTTTGTAACTTAACAATTGCAAAGAAATAACAATAATACTAATAATAAACATAAACATAAACATAATAATAATAATAATTGAGCCATCAGTAAGACTCATGTGTTTCTGCTATATTTTTCCATAGCCACTGATGACATATTAATAAATGCAGACATATCTGCCTAAGATCAGCCCATGAGGATTCCTTTTTTGCATGTGTGGTACCAGGCTCTGAACTCAGGACCCTGTGCTTGTCAGGCAAGTGTTTATTCTATCAAGCTGTCTCCCCAGCCCAGATTCTTTGTTTTGCTTTTAATCTGAAGCAAGGTCAGGGATAAGATTTTCTTTTATCCCCGCTGATTCAAGTTGTCACGACGTATATCTAGAAGTCAGCCTAATGCCTCAGGTACTACATGTGAAGTTGCTGTGCAGTGCTGGGTCATGGGCTGTGACCTTTATCAATGGATTCGCCGCCTGATGTGCTCTAATGGTCCTCCTTTTCCATGCCAATGTGCCGCGTCCCCCTTTGAAGTGAGCCTACTTTGGAGTGAAACCTCTACACACTGTGAGCCAAAATAAACCTCTTTCCTTTTAACTTGTTGGTATTAGGTATCCTCCCAACAGCAAGAAAATAACTAAGATATAAGTCTAGCAGAAAGATGATACATTTCTTTATTCTAGGAAGTACAGGAGAAAATGCATGATATGTGACAGGGTTGTCACAGGAAAAGCTGTGAGAACTCAAAAAGGTGCATCTACTCAGATCTGAGACAATCTGTCACCCAAATATATTTGTACCGATCATGTATATTTATATAACTTTGTGAAAATAGGGTCCTCCCACATAGAGTAGAATAGCAAACACAGATTAGTGTCTATGAAGAGGGTCAAGGAAGACAGAAAATCTAATGTGTGTTTACCACCATAGTCAAGACAGGTTTGACAAAGTGATCAGTGGCCGGTAAATCTATGGTGGCATTGCCATCAGCTGCAAGATATTTGCATGGAATTAATCGTCTTTCCAATACTTCCTTGGCTTCATTCAGGATAGATTTCCAATACAGCAAGTATTTTCTACCCTTTAAAGGTCTGCAGGCTTATGAAAACATGAACACATTTAATAGCGCTGTTGACAGGAGAAATCAGGTCCTTCTGGGTATTTGTCTTGTATCTGAAACTCATTCATGTTGTCACCTCAGTAGGGTTTCTTCATTGTTATTGCTGGACACCATAATGTGTATATGTAAATTCTTTATGGATTTTTTTCATAATTTGTAGTTTGAAAAACAATATACTAAAAAGCTGTGAATATTTATTTCGTTGAAAGTATCCTATTTGGGAATTATATTTTTATTTTCCTGATGACTAATTAGCACAAGGATCTATATGTACTTATTTAATATTTGTAATTCATTTCATCTAAAAATGCATAATTATGTACCTGTATTCTTTATTATTATTATTATTATGATCGGCTCAGCCTGCCCTGGAGATGGGGCTGGTGCAACATATGGTGCCGGGGATCAAACTACTGGCTCTGCATTTGCCTAAGCTTTCCTAAGCAGGCACTTTAGACCGCTGAACCATTTTGCCGGCCCCTGTGCCTGTGTCTCAGACCACAGAGCTATCCCCAGCTCTTCCTCATGGATTTTAAAGTCCGTTGTCAAATCTATAGAAATGATCCTGCTAAAAGGGTGATTAGCATTATGTTGGACTTTTACATTGCTTACTGGATGAGAGACTTCTTTGCTGTGCTGTACCTTGTTCAAGCTCATTTAGCATATTTTCCATCCATCCATTTGTAAGGAACTGTACATTTTTATAGATCTTTAGTATTCCAGCATACAAATGAGCCACACTGCCTTTACTCATTCATATTTTATTTTTTGGCTGTGCTAAAATGCTGAAATCAACATTACAGTGCAGGTGTCTCTTTGGTCATGCCAGTTTTAATTTCTTTGGATAAACACCAAGAAGTGGCAATGACCGATCGTTTATTAATCTTATTTCCAGATTTTTCATAGACATCCATCAAAGTAGCTTCAATAAATTGTATGTTCATTAGCCAGGCATGGTGTCTCACACCTGTAATCCCAGCACTCGGGAGGCTGAGGCAGGAGGATTGGTGCGAGCTCGAGATCAGCCTCAAAAGTGAGCTCAAGGCCATCCTCAACTGCATAGCGAGACCCTGTCTCAGACAAAAAAAAAATGTATATTCATTGACAGAGCATTAAACTTTATTTTTCCCTACTTCCTTTCCAGTTCTTAATTTTATTTTTTAGTAAAACTTTTCTAATAATTGTGACATGATACTTATGACCTTAAATTTTGCTTTTCTCATAAGAATCTTTAATGAGTAATTTTCATGTAGATTATCAAACACACTTTCCTTTTTAATGTGCATTTAAAGGGGGAAAAAGTTGGCTCTTGGAAGTTTTCATTTTTTTTAGAATTTCCCCTCCGGGGCAGCCAGGTATGCATCTCCAAGGAAGGTGACAGCAGCCAGACTCTAGGATGCAAAGTGGGGCACAAGTGTTACAGCAGCCTCTTAAAAGCTTAGCATGTACTTATTTGCTGGCCATCCATCCTTGATGTTCTCCTGAGTCTTAGTATCAGCGGCATAGGCTCCATTATCCCTGGCATGCATTTGCCCAGAGAGGCTTAGCCTCCCTGTCTTCATTCCCGTGTACTTCCTCACTTCTCCCTTTCTCTCCTCTTTCTTCCTGTCCACCTTTTCCCCCTGCTCCAATATTACTATACTCTTCTGTTCCCCCTTTAGCAGGCTGGGCTCTTCCACTCTGAGCTTCCTCCATAGCTCCATTTCAGAGATTTTGGCCCAGCCTCATAATGGTTTGAGAGCAATTAGCCCAGCAACTAAGCAAAGACGGCTTATGGAGCAGCCAGCCCATAGGTCTTTTTTTGAAAAATTTTATAGATATCTTTCATTCTTTTTTATTTTAAATCTATCAATTGATTCTGTCACTATTTTTTAAGGATCATATATTTTACACATATGCAAGTTATAAGTGTAAAGTTTTTTAATTCCTCACAATTCAACTGTTTTCCTTGTTGTCTTCATTGTGCTGAAGCTTTTGGCCTAATGTCATTTCACCTGACTATGCTTTGATCTGTAAAAGTGAAATTTATTTAAATTTGTAATAAATAGTAACAACTAAACATACTAATATGGCAACTTAAGATTTTGATACATGCATAGTTCAAGTTAACCCAATGTGTGCCCTCAAACATTTATGGCATCTTTTCTGACAATGATATGGGAAAAGTGTCACCCTTTACCAGATCGATGTCATTTCTGTTGTATTCATGCCCCCAGAATATTAAACAATTAATTCTAAGGGGTGAAATAATTTAAGGGTAGGTATGATAATGGCGTCTTGATGGCAACTGCTAATGGTATTTTAATTAAATAGGTATAATAATTTTAGAAACATGGGCATTATCATTGTTGGTTCTTCCTATCCAAGAGCAAGACTTAATGCAATCCCAATGAAAACACTGTTAGCATACTTCACAGAAATAGAAAAAGATTCCATATTTTTATTTGAAAAAGATTCCATATTTTTATTTGAAAACAGAACACAAAATAGAATGAACAAAGAAAAGGAGTAAAACAGTTCTGGGTAACAAAGGCTAGGCAAGGATATCACAATCATCTCGATCCTGACTTGAGCTTATACTACATAGCTCCTGTGATAAACACAGCATTATATTAGTGAAAAGCCACTGAGGACCAGTGGAACAGATTACAAGAGGTAAAATTAATTTCAAACACACTCAGCCACCCTATCTTTAATGAAGAAGATAAGTGCACTTACTGGAAGAAAGATGACCTGCTACTAAATGGTGCTAGAGAACTGGCTTTCTACCTAACAAAAACTAATACTAGACTCACTGGCTCACTATTCATTAAGTAATAATCAGAATGCATCAAATAGCTAAATATTAAATAGGTATGCTGAATCCACTGGAAGACAGAACAGATGGAGCATTTGAAAGTGTAGGCAAACATTTAAAAAGACCTGTTTACCTAAGTATTACTATAAGGAATCAACAAAGTGGAACTCATTTGATTAAAAACTTTTGTTTTTACAACAAAAAAATCACCAACAAAATGAAAAGACCACCCACATAGCAGGAGGAAATCTTAGCCACTCATTGTTCTGACAGAGACTACTACCTAGAACATACAAAGAATTGAAAAAGATCAGACAACCCAAATGTAAAGGCCTGATTCAGAGATGGACACCTGAAATGAACAGACTCTTTGTAGAGGAAGTGCAAATAGAAAATCTACACATAGAAAAAGCTAATATTACTGGTCATTTAAATGATGCACATGAAAGTAATGAGGAGATTCCATCTCACTCAGGACAGAACAGCTGCTATTAAGAAATTAGCAAGTAACAAAGGACGGTGGAGTTGCTAGGAGTGAAGGCCCCTTCTCCGTGGCCAATGAGAGTGCTGCAACCACTGTGGAAGTCAGTGTGGAGATTCCTCAAAAACTGGGACTAGGAGTTTTAAGTAACCCAAGTGTTTCCCTTCTTGGTATCCTTCCAAGAGACTTAAGGCATCATACCATAGCACTGTATGTGCAACTGTGTTTATAGCCACGGTTGGTAATACGTAAATCTTGGAAACAATCAAAACATTCACCAACTGAGAAATGAATAAAAAAGATATGGATTTTTAATGCACTGGAGTACTACTGAGCCACAGATAGATGAGACTTGAGACATTTCTAGGTAAATGAATACACATGGAGACCACACTCTCAAGCGAAATGAATTACATGTGTGTGAATATAGCATTGTCTCTCTGATGCAAGAAACTGAAAATATACATAGGGATCAAAATGTGCTATAGATGTGGTGAAATAGGAATTAACTGTTCAAAAGGAAGGGTAAGCTGGAAGGAGGGACAAGGGTGAAGACAAAAATGAGAAAATGAAACATCTTTGTAAATAAGACGAGGAAGAGAGGTTGAAGAGAGGCAAGCTGTATGAGAAGAGCAGAGTCCGATACCTTATGTATAGGTGCTAAGGTTCTGATGAATGTGATGAATCAATGTGATCAATATGCAT
>PVJA010002452.1:73044-106953 GCA_004027025.1 Myocastor coypus | reverse complement strand
TTTTTTTTTTTTTTTTTTTTTTTTTTTTTTTTTTTTTTTTTTTTTTTTTTTTTTTTTTTTGTAAATGATTTTTTTAGAATTTTTTATTTTATTTTTTCTTGTTTCAGAACTTTTGTTTGTTTATTTATTTTTATGGCCAGCTCAGCCTGCCCTGAGGGCAGGGCTGGCACAGCATGTGGTTCTGGGGATCTAACCGCGGTCCCTGAAGCCACCCAGGCTTTCCTAAGCAGGCGCTTTAGACCACTGAGCCATCCTGCCAGACCTCTCGCTTTGCTTTCATTATTAGGTTTTATTTCTTTTTCCCATTCAGTATTTTTATTTTTGAATGTGTAGAGCATTTAAATGCTTCCCAAAGTCAAAATGACACAAAAAGGAATAGTGTCAGTATCCCTTGTAGGGTGAAATAACTATGGTAATGTTGAAACACCCAAGAAAACAGAGTCAGCATGATGCTGGATGTGCAAGGTCCATCTAAGACTGTGGTCAACAGCAGAAATACAGAACTGGAGAATAGATGATGTGCTGCTGATTTTCCTGGAGAAAGCTGCCATGCTGGTTTTCCTGATACCAACTCAGCTGTTCTCATCCTTGAAGGAGCTCAGGTCCTCACTGAGAACAGCTGCAGTTCTCTTCAGGGAGTTTTTGTCCTTACTTTGAGTATAACGTCCTGGCTCCCGATCTCATGCATTCTTCTGAATTTGACTCTTTGGGTGGATATTAGAAAACATTCTTATAAATCATGTGTTCCATTTTAATTCTATTGCCTTATATGCCATAACTATAATACACTTTCCCTTCTCATTAGCATTTTCTGATTTAAGTTTCTTTTTAAATTTTATCTTAAAAAAGAAAATAAAGCAAAATTTCAAAGCAAGGTAGGAGAGTAAAAATGGTTAATCCATTGTGTATTGTTGTCTTTAAATTATTTAAAGTACAAATTATTTCAGAGTACAAAATATATACATTTAACTGTCCAAGCAATGCTAGCATAAACATTTATTTTCAAAAAAAAATAAGAGAAATTAGTAGTATAGCAATCTTTAATATATTTGCCTTTCCCTTTCTTTCTTCTTTGCCCATCGCAGTTTTTTCCTTCTGTAGTGTCTCTTCCCATGTTACAATATCTGTTAGACATTTTGGGCATTATTTACTCAAAACTTCTCACACTTCTCCATGATTTTACACATGTGTGTACAGTTTACTTCAGTAATAAATATGTTGTTGAGTTGTGTCCAGTTACTCTAACAGTCCCCAGTTAATTTTCTCTGTGGCGGAGTAGTACTTCATTGTCTAAAAAGACTATACTTTTTGAAATACATTCCTTGGTTGAGGGACATTTTGGCTGTTTCCAAAACCGCATTATTACAAATTGTGTTGCTATAAACATGGGTGCACATATATCTGTGATACTCTATTTTAATTCCTCTGGGGAGAAACCCAGAAGGAGAATAGCTGAGCCAAATGGAAACTCCAATTCCAGGTTTTGTTATTGTTATTTATTTATTTATTTATAGGAATTTCCATACTGATTTCTATACTGAACCAACAATGGAAGGGTCCCCTCTTCCCCAGAGTCCTACTAGCATTTGCTATTGATCAACTTTTTATAATAGCCATTCTTTCTGGGGTGAGATGGAATCTCAATGTTGATTTATTTTGCATCTCTCCAATGACTGGTGACATTGAATGTTCTTTTCATATATTTATTTGCTGCTTGTATTTCTGATCTGGGAAGTGTATGTTCATGTCAGATACACATTTCTGGATGGGATCTTTAATTTGGGAAGTCCGATGTTTTTCAGTTCTTCGTGTTCTCAATAGTAGTCCTTTGTCTGAAGAACAGCTGTCTCACATTTCTTTCCCACGTTGTGGGTTGTCTTTTCATTCTGCTGGTAGTTTTCCTTACTGTGCAAAAGCTTTTCAACAGAATGAGATTCCAGTTGTTGATTCTTTGTGATAGTTGCTGTGAGATTGGAGTTTTGTTCTCAAAGGATTTTTTTTACACCAGTGTCTTCAAGGAATTCAGCAATTCTATCTTCCAGAAGATTTAGTGATTCTGTTTTAGTATTTAGATCTTTGACCCATTTCAAATTTAGTTTAGTGCATGGTGAAAGGTACAGGTCTAATTCTAATCTTTGGCATGTGCAGAGTCAGTTTTTCTAGCACCACTTGTTAAAGAGACTATCATACATCCAGTGCATGTGTTTGGCATTTTTGTCAAATATAAGAATGGTAAGTATGTCTGGAGTTGTTTCCTCATTTTTAAACTTGTTCCATTAATCTGTTTGAGGTTATCTCTTTTTTTTAATGCCAATATTACACTGCTTTTGTTGCAGTAGCTTTATAGTGTCGTTTCAAGTCAGAGATTATGATACCCTCTCCTTTGCATTTGTTGTCCAGCATTGCATTTGCTCTTCTAGGTCTCTTCTGGTTCCAAATAAATTCAGGGTTGTTTTCTCTAATTCTGTAAGTTATGCTGTTGGAATTTTGATCAGAATTACATTAAATCTGTATATCAGCTTGGGAAGTATAGCCATTTTCACTATATTGGTTCTTCCTAGACAAGAGAAAGAGATATTTTTCCATTTTCTGATATCCTCTTCAGTCTCATTTTATACAGTATTGTAGCTTTCAGTATTGAGGTCTTTCACATATTTCACTGATTGATTCCTTGATATCTCATTTTGGGGGATGCTATTGTGAAAAGTGTTGGTTTGCTAATTTCTCTTTCAGTGAACTTGTTATTTGTATGCAGGAATGCTATTGATTTTTTATACAGCTATGCTACTGAATTTGCTTCTGAAATCTAGAAGCTTCTTAGCGGAGTTTTTGGGGTCTTCTATGTAGAGTATCCTGACATTTTCAAATAATGATAACTTAAATTCTTCCTTGCCAATCACTATTCCTTTTTATTTATTTCTCTTGTCTAATTGCTCTTGTTAAAGTTTCTGCCTAGGACTGCATTGAATAACAGCAGAGACAGTGGAAATCTCTATTTTGATCCTGATTTTAGAGAGAAAGCCTTCAAGTTTTGTCTATTTTCCAGGACATTGACTATTGATTTGTCACATATGGCTTTTATCAGACTGAGGGAAACACCACTTATTCCAATTATTTGTAGGGTTTTTATCATAAATTGGTGCTGAACTTGGTCCAAAGGTTTTTATGCATCTATGGAGATAACCATATGGCTTTTTGTCCCTTGGTTCTATTAATATGGTGCATTACATCTGTTGATATATGTATTTTGAAGCATCTACTATTCAGTCATGTTGTATAATCTTCTTGCTTATTTGCTACATTCTATTTGCCAATATTTTATTGGGGTTTTTTTTGACTCTGTGTTCACTAAGGAGATTGGCCTGTAATTATCTTTCTTAGTTGGGTTCTTCTCTAGTTTGGGTATCAGGGTAATACTTACTTCCAGGAATATATTTGGAAGTATTGCTTCCCTTTCACTTTCATTGAAGAGTTTAAAGAGCAGTGGTCTTAAATATTCTCTAAATTTCTTGTAGAATTCATCAGTGAATTTGTCAGGGCCTGGAATTTTCTTTGTTGGTAGGCTTATAATTGCATCTTTGATTTCACTAGTTAATATTGGCTTATTTAGGACATTTATACCTTTTTGATTCATCTTTGGTAATTCATATGTATCTAGGAATCTGTGCATTTCTTCTGCATTTTCCATCTTATTAGAATGCACGTTTTCAAAGTAAACTTATAGATGATCTTCTGGATTTCTTCAGGGTCTGATGTCATTTCGAATCGTTCATTCCTAATTGGGTGGATTTGAGTATCTTCTTTTATATAAAGTTGGCTAAAGATTTGTTGATTTTATTTAATCTTTCAAAGAACCAACTCTTGAACTCACCAGTTATTTGTAGTCTTTCTGAGTCTCCAAAGTGTTAAGTTTTGCTCTGATCCTTACTATTTCCTCCATTGTATAAGTTTTGGGATTAGCCTGCTCTTCTGTTTCTATATGTTTGAGATTCACGATTAAGTTGTTTATTTGCACTTGCTCTGTTTTTTTAATATGGGTATTCACTGCTGTAAATTTTCCTAATAGGACAGATTTAATTATGTCCTATGAGTTCCAGTATATTATATTGTCATTATCATTTATTACTTGTAGAAACTGTCTAATTTCTTCTTTTATTTTACTTATGACCCATTGGTTGTTTAGGAGACTGCGATTTACTTTCTATTGTTTATGAAGTTCTTGTAGTTTCTTTTGTAGTTCAGGTCCAACTTCATTGCACTATGGTCTCATAACATACATGAGATAATTTCAATTTTTTGTATTTACTTAGGCATATTCAATGAGGAATTATGTATTCTACTTTGAAAATGTCCTATGTGCAGCTGAGAAAAATATGTGTTCTGACGTTGTGGGGTGGAACATTCTGTTGGTATTTACTAAGTCCATTTGTTCAAAATTTGGCTCAGTTCTAATATTTTATTATTGATTTTCTTGTCAAGATGATCTGTCTTTTTGTGATTCTCAAATATAATTATATTCAATTAATGAAGTATCTGCATTTGTCAATGGGAGCAGTCCTCAAAATGTGACCACACTGAACTTTGTACTTGGCTCAGCTTTAATAGCTTGTAAAACTCAAATTACAAAGTAAATGACGCTAAGGGAGGCTCAGGTTCTCAACTCAAAATGCAATTTTTTTCAAAATCAAATAAAACTTTATTGCTTATAAGAATCACCACACTACAGAATTTTTTTAAGAAATCATCTCCCCACCCCCATCCCCGCTATAGTACTAGAATCAATAAACTGACCATTTGGTATAAAGTGATTATTTTGATACTTTATCTTGTTACATAGTTTATCCTGGCCTTGAACTCACTATGTAGCCCAGGCTAGCTTTGAATTCACAGTAATCTTTCTATTTCATCCTCCAGAGATCCAGGGCTACTTAGATTTGGTCATAGTTTAAAAAAGGAATCATACACTGACAAAAGTTCTACAAAACACTGTACATAGTTTCAAGGTAAATCCTGAGGGGAATTTGACTGACCTTGTCAGATATAAAAATTACATGTTTTATTATGTAGGTCTTGCTTCAACTTGCCCTTTACTGCCCAGAAAAAAAAGTTTAACCACAAGGCATAAAAAGTAAAGCCAGATTAGTATGCTGAGCTGCAAAAGGCTCAAGTCAACAGCTTCCAACATTGCCAGTTCTGCTGATAACCCACTACTATTATGGAATATTGCTCTATGTATACAATTACTTTCACTTAGTTCAGTGAGAAGAAAAATTTGTACTAATGTTTAGAAAAGTTATCATGTCTGCATCTTGTACTCTGAACAACTGTTATGAAGACAACAATATTCATTATATTTAAAAAAAAAAAGTATTCATACATGTTGCCAGGCAAATCCCACTCAACTTTTTCTGCTGTAATGTTTCTTGCACAGGTAGCAGGAAGAAGCACATATTTACCATGTACAATCTCAGTGATCATTGTGTGCAGTCAGTACTGGCTCCCTTCCTCCCCAGGTTTCCTCAGTGGTTCTGCCTGTGATTCCAGATGGCTTTCTAGGAGCTCTTGTAAGAGTGGAGCCTGGTGCTGATTCTGTGTGTGCCTAAGTTTATATCTTTTTTTTCATCTACATTGGCTATCTGTAGATATTTTAAAGTAGTCATACCTTGCCTGGTGAGTATCCATCTTTGTTATTTTCTGGACAGTTTCTCCTAGATGTGACAGGAACACTCCTAATCCTTAGGCCTGGACAACCCTGTGGAGCCTGGCGCCACAGCACACATCAGCAGCCCAAATCGTCTATGGCAAATTGAACACCTGAAGGGCACCCTTCTTATGGTCCACCTCAGTGGCACACCTGCAAATGGTGACTGCATTCTGCCTGCTGTCTTCATAGTGGCAAGACAGTCATACTCTTTCTTATTATCCTTCCAGGCAGTAGCTAGGGACAGAGCCCAAGTTGGAATGGAAGAATGCAAGGGACTATGTCCTCATGATTTAAGAGGAGCAGATGGTCCCTTTTAATGGGAGACAGAAATAAAGATAAAGAAATGCTATTATTGAGATGTGGTTTGTGTTTTATTGTCTTGGCTACTGATAATAAATGAGTTTTCAGACTTCTGTTCTTGCTTAATAATTCAGAGAAGAGTTATCCAGAATAGCAAGTACATGCCTCTCTTGGCCAAAGATTCCAAGTCATTTGACACAGCTTCTTGACCATTATTCCCTTTGGGCTTCTGAGACCCTAAGGATTTATTCTTGTCCATCAGCTCACTCCAAGCCTTTCCCCAGGATGTCATCCATATCTGTGGAACAGTGACAAGGAAAAGGACCAGAAGTTGTCCTTTAAAACTCAAGGTTATTTGTTCATTAAGAGCCAAAATTATCTCCCAACAATAAAATTGATTTCAAATTATCTCTTAGGTACATCTTTTAAGTGCTCTGATAAATGTAGGCTCAGTGTCAGACTCTCTGAGGGTGGCTCTCGCTCTCTTTAGGAATCTGACTCAAGGAGCACAGTCCTGTATGTCTCCCCAACAGCAGAAGCACGTTTTATCATGCTTCTACTTCTTACCCTGCAAGATGTGTTAGAAATATGCTCTGTACTACCAATGGCTTGGTTTACCCTACAACAAATCTGAGTCTTTTGGCCAGGGATAACAGAGACCTGGCATTTGTTTTCTTTTCCTTTGTTTCATTGCTCGATAACTGGCTAGGTGTTGTGGTTTGTATCTGAAATGTTCCCCTTGAGCTCCTGTGCTGAAGGATCTGTCATGATCCTGCTGCGTGGTCTGAGGTGTGCCATGACTGCACTGTGAGACCTCTGACCTCATCTGGGCTTTAATCCACCCTGTTCCCAGTACAGTGGGCTTTGTCACACATGACCAAAATCTATACTTTCTACTCTAAGTTGATTCCCTGAGTTGTAAGCCACATGGATGGAAAGCTGACTAAGAAGCAAAGTAAGGTGAATGTTCAAGTAGTACAGAAAGTCACCGACAGAAAAGAGGTATGATCCTGGTAGCTTTCAAACTTCCCAATACAAATGTGTAACATTTAATGGCAGAGCATGTTCTGAAAACTGTCATTAGGCCATTCCTCCTTCATGTGAAGCATATTCATAGTGGTCATACAAATCTTGATGTTACAGTTTCGGTAGGCATGATAATCTTACAGGGCGACCCTTAGGTACAAGACCCTTTGTTACACAAAATATCATTACTCAGCACATATCTATACTCAAAAATAGAATGTTATTCTTTCTTTCTTCTTGTCTTTCTTTCTTTTTTCTTTTGTTTGAGACAGGATCTCACTATTTAGTTAAGGTTGGTATTGAACTCACCATATAGCCCAACTGGCCTGGAACTCACAGTGACTCTCCTGCTTTAGCCTTCTGAGTGCTAGGATTACAAACGTGTGTCACAATACTAAGCATATTTCTTAATACTAGTAATATAGTTTGTAAAAATTATCAGACTCCAGGTGGAATTAGCAGTGTTAAACCCAGACAAATAGAGGTGGGGGAGGTTACAAAGGGTCACTCTTCTCATGTAGGAGGTACCTGAATTGGGAAACAGACAGTGCTCAAAGAAAGTTCTCGAAAGAGAATCTAGCACCAAGCCCACTGGAAATTTACATAGTCCTTCTGCAAGGTTATTTGTCCTTCAACTGCCCATCAGTCATTATTGATCCTTGAACATTCCAGTTATTAATCCTTATGATCAAACACAGTTGCATCAAAATATTTTACATTACTTTGTTTTTCCTTTTTTTTTTTTTTTTCATTTATGTGTTTGGCACAGGGTCTCACTATGCAGCTTGGACTTGTAGTGAATCTCCTATTTTCACCCTCCTCAGTGCTGGGATTACAGTGTGTACTGCCATGCCCAGACTCCTCAGTATGCCCCATGGGCAAGGCTGGCATGGCTTCCAGGACCAGGAATCAAACCCTGGTCCCTACACTTGCCAAAGCAGGCACTTAGTCTGCTGAGCTATCTCACCAGCACTGGTTTTCCTTTAAAATTATCCCTTACCTCACTCACTTTGAATATGGTTTATGTATTAGTACCCTTGATGTTCTATTCCAGAATCAATTTGTTAATTTTGTAGTATCTCTGCTCTTTAGAGCAATAAAATGGTGCTTTGATCTGTAAAGCAACCTTGAATTTGAGATTTGAAACCCATCTGGACCTGGGTACATGAACTCTATATTCTGGGTTATTATTGAATTTTTATTATAGCCAACTGTTCTTATTTTCAGAGATCATATTATTAAATTATCACTGAGTTACTGTGAAAGGAATGCAGCCATAGAATTTAGGTTTGGTTATGTATCTGTAAATGTAAAAATCTGTGATATTAAAATAATAAAATAGGGCCAGGGAGATAGCTCAGTGGAATGAGTGCTTGCCTAGCAAGTGCAAGGTCCTGAATTCAATAACCACCAAAAAAAAAAAAAAAAAAAAAAAAAAAAAAAAAAAAAAAAAAAAAAAGTAAAATAAATAAATAAAATCTTTCCTTCCTCCCTTTCTTCTTCATAGTGCTAGAAATCAAGCCCAAGGCTCACACATGCTAATTCTGACCAACTTAATAGAAAATCACATAGCTTATCTGATTTCTATTTCTTAAATAAAGTGAACACATACTCTTGAGCATTTGATTTATATCAGATACTATGACAGAGTATGGACAGAATGTTCAATAAAACAGCCCTGGCTGCTATAGGTGCCAATCCAATAATCTCTAGAGACCATGTGTGGACCCCAAGAACACACAGAAAGTCACAGATGTTCCTCTGCATATCCCCAGGGATTCATGCATTGAAATTCAGTCCCCACTTTAAGGAATCCTAAGCACATAGCTTAGTCAGACTGCAGTGCTCAGAGCTGGGGCCTTGGGAGATGGGGAGGATTGGATAAGGCATGGGGAATCCTGGTGACTTTCTAAGGAGACACTTTCTAAGGCCACCACTCAATGCAAGCCCTCAGTCTTTCATTAGAACTGTTAATTTTTCTCTATAGCTTATTCAATCCATGAATTTACATTATTAGCAACAGAAAATGGACTGATGTAATGATATTCTTGGGTTTTCTTTTCTTCTAAGTGATTAGTTTATTATTTCATTTGCACTTTACCGCTTCAATAGGCCATATTTTAGTGGACACACAGAGCTTTTACTTAGTATCAATTTTTATTTCTTTTAGAAATAATTTAGCCATACCATATCAGCTGGCATGGTTCTTAATCTCTCCATTCCTTGGGAATGACTCTGCCAACAGGAGAAAGGATCTACTCTAATATGTGTTGCTGTACACATCCATGCAGCAATACAGAACCAATTAATATAGCATTGCCATGTTTGTCATGGAAATCAGGTGTACTTTTCTGGTGGTTCTACCTTATTACCATTTGTTGAATGCTTCGAGCTGGAAAGCAACCTAATGCATTTTTGGCCAAGGGAAACATCCTGGAGCTGAAGTTGAAACTGTAGTTACTGCAGCTGCTGGTTTGGTGTCAGTTTATTATTTCATATAAAATTTTGACAGTGTCTCTTTTCTCCTGAACTTTTTTTTTTCTCCTGAACTTTAGCTGTGTTAGAAAATGAAAATCTACAGGACCCATAGAAAGTAGTTTGCCTCTGCCCCAAGTATCCTCCACTCAGAAATGTGACAAGGAACAGAGGCTCAGGAAAGGCAGGGTACTGCCTCCCCACTTCCTTTTCTACAAAGCTTTACTCCATATAGTACCCAGTCCATCTTGGCAGTTGCCTTCCCCATGGAGGCCAGCACGTTGTTCAGCTCCTCATGCTTCCTTTTGATGCAGATGTGGATCCCCACCCTTTTCTTGATGAGTTTGAGGGTGCGTTTTTCCTTGGAGACCTTAAGCAGCTCCATGGTGTGCCGCTGGTAGGGGACAAAGCCACACACCTTCCAAAATCATATCGTGAAGAAGTTGGTGTGTTTGATGAGGTGTCGGTGGTGGCGTCTGTCCCTCGCTTTGCTCACATTCTTAGTCACTTTGCGGCCTTTGTTGAGGCCATGGCCATGGGATAGCAGAGGGCCATGGCTAATGTTCTTCAGTGGTTGCTGAGATGGAAGAACCAGGATACTGCCCTTCCACCGAGGAATGGAGAAAGAGGGGCCAAAGTTCTTCCTTTCATGTCTCCCACACCTCAGCTGACTGGCTAGCTTTCAGAATTTGGAGATAGATGACCCCAGATGGTATGTATGGAGTGTTTCCACTAAACACACTTATAGTGATCCTGCTTATTAAAATAATGTGACTCATTTCCTGAATTATTTGTAAATAATTAAACCAAGCAAACTAGTCAAAGGTCTGCTCCGAATTTGGTGGTTCCACACAGGAGCATCCAAGAAATACGATTGTAGTAGGTGAGTGCACCACACTGGCTCTGAAGTCTAACCCTGAAATGGGAGCATCCACGTACGGCCTGCCAGGTGGGAGAGTGTGAAGCAGCTGACGCACGACTTGAACATGTTTTGTGCTGTGTGCAAAACAGATCTCATTGTGAGAATGAAAATTTTATATTTTGTAATTTTTTTTTTTTCATTAACCCCCTGAGCTGTGGGTTTGCCCCAGGTAGATACTCAGACTTTTGGAGCAGTTGACTCACTGTCTAAGAAATCAGAGGAGAAAGTCTAAAGAGATGGTACCTTCTAGGAAGTAAGTGTGCATGTGCATGTGTGTGAGCAAGAGCTGCCCCAAATGATGTGGTAAAGGCTGTCCAAGTCTCAGAGCAACGTGTGAATTACACATGTGGATGGAAAACTTCCAGTAATATGGAAAAGATGATAGCATTTAAGAAGAGTTTTCAGAGATAGCCAAAGGCTCTCTCACAGAGAGACTGAATCTATGTTTATAAACATTAACTGTCTACTAAAATAAAATAAGCAACACTGTGCAGGGGAACATATTAGAATCCAGAACATCTATCTACCTCTTATGAGCATAATGTCCAGAGGCTAATGCAAAATTATTTATTTAGTTAGTTAGTTAGTTAGTTGTGAAGGGCTTTTCTTTTATTTACTTACTTACTTACTTACTTACTTATGGCTGGCTCAGCCTGCCCTAGGGGTGGGGCTGGCGCAGTATGTGGTGCCGGGAATCAAACTGCAGTCTCTGCAGTTGCCTAAGCTTGCCTGAGTAGGCGCTTTAGAACCACTGAGCCATCCCGTCGGCCCCAAAATTATTTATTTATTTATTTGTTCGTTTGTCTATTTCTGTTATGGCTGGCTCAGCCTGCCCTGGGGTAGGGTGGTACAGCATGTGGTGAGGTTGACTAAGCTTTCTTAAGCAGGTGCTTTAGACCGCAGAAGAATCTCACTGGCCCCAAAATGATTAAACTTAAAAAGAAACCAGAAAATGTGGCCTATGTGTATATTGAAAGCAATTTTTCTCAAAATTTTTGGGTTGTGAGTCCTTTTACCTTCTCAAATATTATGGAGAACCTTAGTGGATTTTTGGTACATACACCCTATCAATGGATATGTGCTTTTCTTTGACATTAAGTTGCCAAAATACTAAAATACTTAATAGTTTGTCTAATAACAAGTCAAAGATATATTAACACAAATAAAATATTTGTAAAAAAACCCTATATTTTTCAAACCAAACCTATTCATAAGAAGCATTCAATTGTTTATATATTTCTCAGATCTTTTTAATTCCTGATTCAATAAAAGGAGAGAGTCTCATATTTCTTTCTGCATTTTTTAAAAGGAAGGGTCTACAAGGTGTTCAGGATCTCACCCCAGGGGCAGGGCCAGGACAGTAGGCCTGGGGACCAAACCTCAGGCCCTGCACCTGCGTGCAGGTGCTTTAATCCGCTGAGCTACTTGGCTGGCCCTTCCTTCTGAAGTTAATGTGCTTTAAGACTTTGGTTTGGTTTAAGTAATAAAGATGATTTGGCCTCACATGATTGGAAAAATGGGACTATATTAATGAGCACTACAGATTACTGAGGATGTTATCCTTTCATATTATACTAAATTTTGAGATGTGGTCATTTCTTAAAGTTTAAATGCAATATGAAATCTAAAAGTCTGTACTCTGCTATATTTCATACTTTATTATGTTAAACCACCACACTACCATACTATATCACGCTAGGAATAGATCTTTATCTTTATTTTCTCTCTCTCTCTCTCTCTCCTTTTTTTTTTTTTTTTTTTTTTTTTTTTTTTTTTTTTTTTTTTTTTTTTTTTTTTTTTTTTTTTTTTGTGGTACCAGGGATTGAACTCAGGACCTTGCGCTTGCCAGGCAAGCGTTTATTCTACTAAGCTACTTCCCCAGCCCTATCGCATTTATTCTTTACAGCCCTGAAAGGTGAATTCTTCTCATCCCATATTATAGATAAATGTTTCAAAATACATGTAGTAAATCACACTGAGATTTTCTTCCAACCATTATAGCTTCCTGAAGGTCATAGCTAAAAAACAAAACAAAACATGTGTATCCAGTATGACCTTGCCACTGCAAACCTCTAGCATATACAAGGCCCTGGGTTCAATTCCTGGTAACACATACACACATGTGCACATGTGCACATACACACACCTTGCATTTAAATATTCATAACAAAATATAAATAATTAGAAGAAAGTGATCAAACATGCTTTTAGATGTGCAAAAATCAGCTTCTGACCCAGTGGAGCTTTTGTGCTGGCATAGGGAATTCTTAGTATAGTGCATATGAGAGTGGACTGAGCATGCTGCAGAGGCTCTGGAGCTGTGCAAAGCACTCCCTGTCCCTGTGAGCCTCACCATCTCACTATCAGTGTTCAGTGTTTCTTTGTTCCATGGTATAAGCAGAAACCTACTTACTCAGAATTAAGTATGAACCTAATAGATACAACAGGCAAAAAGAACAGCACTACAAAGCCTCTAGCTGCTTTTAGAGAGGATGGAATTTTATTTCTGGACAGTCACAAATCAAAGTGATAGACCAACTGCACTGTCATCTGTTGCTTTTTTTTGCACAGCTGCTGAAAGCACTAATGGTGGTGGCTTAGCGAGGGAGTAGTCTTTGAGCAGAAGGAAGCATCCTGTTATCAGTGCTGTCATTGCTAGGACAGCGCACCTCAGTGCAACGGAGACCAATGAGAATGACTATGCTTGGATGGGAACAGGAACAGAGGAGGCCTGAGTGGGTTTCCACAAGGGGCCAAAGCTCTGCACTGCTGTTCTTTTTGTCTTTCGTGTGCCTCTTCATGTGTGAAGCACAGTGCAAGGCGGCACAGGAGGAGTGTTGCTAGGGGCACTGTCATCAACAGCCACTGTTCCAGGCTGCCAGGGCACAAAGTGCAGTGACAGGGAGCTGAACATGCAGAATTCCTGTCATAAACTGAGCCATAGCTCTCCCAAACTCGGATGCTGAAACTTTAGACCCTGATGCAGCTATATTTGGAAGTGAAGTAATTAAGCTTCAATGAGGTTATGAGGGTGGGGGCTTTGGCCAGAACAGAGCCCTTTAAGAAGAGGTGACAGCGGGGATGCCAGGGAGGTGTGTACACACAAGTAAGTCCCAGAGGACACAGTGCAAACGTGGCCATCTGCAAGCCTCAGAAGAGAGCCATCCTTAGGACTATCACCTTGAATTTACAACAACCAGAACTGTGTAATCCAGGCTGGCCTTAAACACATGGTGTAGCTCAGGCTTGCTTCAAACTCATGGTGATCCTCCTGCCTTAGCCCCCAGACTGCTGGAACTACAGGTGTGTACCACCATATGCAACAAAGTCTGTTCATGAAGGCTCCTAGTTTTCAATACTGGTTACAGCGGCCTGAGCTATTAATATATCCTTCTTAGTCCCTTGATGTTATATAAGGTCAGTAGATATAGTTGACAGAATATAGTTTGTATTCACAAGACAGTTCTCAGGGCACTCCAAATCCAGGACCACAGCAGCAGAGCTAAAGCTGTAGTCCCTTGTTATACTCCACTTCCAAATATCCAACCCCTTTTGCCTGCTTAGGAGATGTGTGAAGGAGACACTGTCTACTGTGCAACTTCATATAGGTAAACGCGATAAGCCTTAGCTTCCAAACCTTAGAATTCAGTGGTTCTCAACTTGTGGGTTGGGACCTTGGCGGGGTCACCTAAAGCCATCAGAAAAAGTTATTTATTACATTCTGAACCATAACTGTAGCAAAATTACAGTTTTGAAGTAGCTACCATAATTATTTTTGGGTTTGGAGTCACCGCAACATGAGGAACTGTATTGCAGGGTCATGGCATTAGAAAGGTTGAGAACCCCTGCGATCTTTTTTTTAGTACTAGGGTTGAACCCAGGGCCTTCACATTCAAATTCCTACCCTAGGGGCCCAGCAGGATGGCTCAGTGGTCTAAAGTGCCTGCTTGGGAAAGCTTGGGCGGCTTCAGGGACCGTGGTTCAATCCCCAGCACCACATGCTACGCCAGCCCTGCCCTCGGGGCCAGCTGAACCGGCCATAAAAATGAGTGAATAAACGAACAAAGGTTCTGAAACAAGAAAAAAAAAAAAATTAAAAAAAAAAAATCCTACCCTAGATCTGCACAAACCAAGGAGATGATTTACACTATCACTCCTGGACTTACCATACTCTTGATTACAATGTGTCAAGTCCTAATAAACCCATCATAAATTGAAAATATCAGAAGTCCAATACATTTACTGTACTTACTGCTGACACATAAATGTAGCGGCACAGAAAACTGTGGGATCTCAGTTTTTCACACTCCTGATCCAAGGCTGATGGAGAGTGCTGTTGGCAGAGGGTGCTGCCATGCAGCACTGTGAGAGAAGACAGGACTGCATGTTGCTAATGCAGGAAAGAGCCCAATTCAGATTCCATATATGGCACTTTTACTGAGCCAAGGCTTGCCGTATGGTGCCCACTGACATCACTATTGCGGCACCGGGATTTTGCAAGAAGAAGCTTTATAGTGTTATCAACTGACAGAGAGGTAAAGGTCAAGTCTGCCTTCCTGCTGGGAGGAATGTGTGAGAAGTAAGAGGGGATAAAGCTACTAACTGGTTAGAAAACAAGAAGAGGTTCATGCTTTTCTGGAGTATGTGTTATGTCCTGCATGGAGCTTTAGAGCCTGTGACCTCAGTGATCTGGATTCTTCGTTCCCTGTCCATTTGTTAAAACAATTTAAATAGAAAAAAAAAATTCAAAACAAGATAAAAGGGTAACAATGATTAACATATTGTATATTGTCATCTTTAAATTAGCTGCTCAGAGTACAAGGTTTTTGCATTTAATTATTCAAACTATACTACCAGAAATGTCTCTTTTCAATGACCTACCCGAAAGAAATTCAAAGGAAATTCATGAGAAATTAAAAGGGCTGGCCAGATAGCTAGGCGGATTAAAGCACCTGCTTAGGTGGAGCACAGAGGCCAGGGTTCAATCACCATTGTGCTGTGCTGGCCCTGCCCCCAGAGTGTGCTGAGCCGTGACTGAGACTGGGCATGGTGCCACATGCCTATAATCTCAGCACTTAGGAGGCTGAAAACAGGAGAATCACACTGAGTCAGATCTACGTAGTGAGACGTTATAGACCCTGTACCAAACACATAAAGGAAAAAAAGGACAAATGCAAGAGAAAAATTGAGAGAAATTAGTAGTATAACTACACACACACACACACACACACACACACACACACACACACACTGCTTTTTTCTTTCATTTCTCCATATTTGTTTTTGTTTCCCTTTGAAGGTTTTTCCCACTTTAAAATGTCTATTGTACATTTTGGACATTATTTACTCTTTAAATTTCTCACATGAGGGAGACAATATGATACTTACATGTATACATATTGTTTATTTTAGTTGTGAGTACGGTCGCAAGCTGCACTGACTTACCTACCCGTAAAAGCCTACTTTTTGTTTTCTTTATGGTTGCTAGGCCTGTGCTGGGGGTGGGGCTGGCGCAAATTGTGGTGCCGGGGATCTAACCACGGTCCCTGTGGTTGCCTAAGCTTTCCTAAGCAGGCACTTTAGATCGCTGAACCATCTCATCGGCCCCTAAAAGCTACAATTTATACTTCTTTAGAGCGGAGTATCAATCCATTTTATGAAAAGATTATACTTTGATTTTACCCATTCTTTGGTTGATGAGCATTTGGGTTGTTTCCAAGATGGAGCTATTACAAATTATGCTACTATAAATATGGGTACACATATATTGCTGTGGTACTATAGTTCGAATTTTTCTGGGGAAGAATATTCAGAAGCAGAATAACTGGGTCCAATGGGACCTCCAATCCTAGGTTTTTGAGGAACCTAAATACTGATTTCCACAGTGATTGCTCCAGTATATGCAGCCACCAACAATGGAGAAGGGCTCCTTTGTCCACAGTCTCATCAACATAAGTAATTGATCATTATCTTGATAATAAGCCATTCTTTCTGAGGTGAGATGGAATCTCAGTGTTGCTTTATTTTGCATCTCTCCAGTGACCGCTGATTTTGAGCTTTTTTTCATGTATTTATTTGCTGCTTGTATTTCTTGATCTGAGAAGTATATGCTCATGTCAGATACCCATTTCTGCACTGGATCTTTAAATGTGGGAAGTCTGATGTTTTTGAGTTCTTTGTGTTCTCAATAGTAGTCCTTTGTCTGAAGAACAGCTGTCTCACATTTCTTGCCCACGTTGTGGGTTGTCTTTTCATCCTGCTGGTAGTTTTCCTTACTGCACAAAAGCTTTTCAACAGGACGAGATCCCAGTTGTTGGCTCTTTGTGATAGTTCCTGTGAGATTGGGGTTTTGTTCTCAAAGTCTTTGCTTATACTAGTGTCTTCAAGGGTTTCACCAGATTTAGTGATTCTGTTTCAATATTTAGATTTTTGATTCATTTCAAATTTAGTTTAGTACATGGTGAAAAAGGCATGGGTCCAATTCTAATCTTCGGCATGTGCAGAGTCACTTTTTCCAGCACCATTTGTTAAAGAAGCTATGTTGTTTCTTATAGTGAAAGTATTTGGCACCTTTGCCAAAAACAAGGTTGTTAAGAATGTTTGGAGTTGCTTCTGCATCTTCTAAGCTATTTTGCTGATCTTTGGGACTGCTTTTTGTAAGCACTACACTGTTTTTACTACAGTAGCTTTATAGTATAATTTCAAGTCATGTATTGTGATGCCTCCAGACATGTCTTTGTTTTCCAGAATTACCTTTGCTAATGAATTTTAGAATGCTTTTCTCTAATCCTTTGACATATTCTGTTCTACTGAATTGCATTACACCTGTATAACAGTTTTGGAAGTATGACTGTTATGGTTTATGTCTAGTTGTCCCCTCAAAGCCTCATGAGTCAGGGGGTGGAGACTTCTAGAGTTTGAGACTTGATCCATGATCCCTGGGATTATGAGTTTTAGTACTCCTGGGATTATGGGACAAAGTACTTCTGGGATTATGGGTGTAGCCTAAGGTGGAGGCTAAGGTGGAGAGCCTGAATGTAGTATAAAGAGAGACAGATTAGAGCTGTTGCTGTCTGCTGTTGCTCTCTGCTGCCCTGTTTGGTTGGCTGCCTCTGCCACCATTTTGTTCCTGTTTTACCGCCATGATCTGGATGCCCTCTGCCCTGTTCCACTCAGCCTTGGGCCAGCCGAATATGGACTGAAACCTTCACGAACTGTGAGCTAAATTAACCTTTCCTTCCTTCATTTTGAGTGTCAGGTATTTGTCCCAGCAACAAGAGAAAAGTAACTAAGACAATGACCATTTTCACTGTATGTTTTTTTTTTTTTTTTTAATGTATTTGGCATAGTGTCTCACTAGGCAGCTCAGACTCATGACTCCTATTTTCAACCTCCTCAGTGCTGGGATTATAGATGTGCATTACCACACCTGATCTCCATGGCCAGTTCAGCACTCCTAGGGGCTGAATCACATGGCCTGTGGTGCCAGGGATTGAACCTCGGCCTCTACACTTGCCTAAGCATGTGCTTAGTCCACTGAGCACACATATTTGCAATTGTATATTTGGAACTCTGATTACCCAAGATTGAATGCTGCAAATAGCATACAGGGGTCATTCATTTTGAATGATGTCTAATCAGAGACTTGTGATCACATCACAGGTAATGAACGATAAGGGATGGGTATTCTTTTTTCTTAGAAGAGTAATGCAACTCATTTTTACCCACCCCCATGTGAGGATATTAACACATGGCTACACTAATAATTCAGAACTTTTGTTTGTTTATTTATTCATTTTTATGGCCGGCTCAGCCTGCCCTGAGGGCAGGGCTGGCACAGCATGTGGTGCCGGGGATTAAATCGCAGTCCCTGCAGCTGCCTAAGCTTTCCTAAGCAGGCACTTTAGACCACTGAGCCATCCTGCCGGGCCCCCTACACTAATAACTGACTGCACTAAATCAACTGAGAATACATGGACAGGTAGGTTTTATTTGCAGGAGCAAAATATTACAATCTTTGTTGGACTCTGAACTTAGTATCTATGTTGACAAGATAACCCAGATAGATATTCGAATTGACCTTCCCTATCTGAGACATGAGCTCTTACCCATGAATTTCATGACTAATCAGAATGAATCTATTTGTAGATCTCAAACTATAAGATAGGTTCATTATGAAGTATAGCATAAAATTATGGTATTTTACATTCTTCATTATACTAATTTATATGTAGTTCATATTGTGGGGGTTGCTATTGCAAAAAAATATTGTTTCCCCAATTTTATTTCACAGTGAGTTTGTTGTTTATGTACAAGAAAGCTATTTATTTTTGAGTATTGACTTAATATATAGCTATGCTACCACTGAATTTGTTAAATTTAGCAGCTTAGTACAGTTTTTGGGATCTTCTACATAGAGTATCCTGTCATCTGCAAATAATGATAATTTAAATTCTTCCTTTCTGATTACTTTTTTTTTATGGTACTAGGGATTGAACTGAGGACCTTGTGCCTGCCAAGCTATCTCCTGAGCTATCCCAGATATCTTCTGAGCTATCTCTTCATCTCTTTCAGTGAAAGAGAAGGATTTTTTTGGGGGGGGGAGGGTTGGCTCAGGCTGCATTAAGGGCAGGTCTCATGGACTATGCAAGGTAGGGATTGAACCATGGTTCCTGGTGCCTAATGGACATTGTCGAATCATGTGCTTTGATCAACTGAGCTACCTGGAAAGCCCCCTCTGATCACTATTCCATTTATTTGTTTGTTTGTTTATTTTTGAGGTACTGGGGATTGAACTCAGGGCTTTGTGCTTGCCAGGCAGTCACTTGAGCTGCTAAGCTATCTCCCTAGCCCTCCTCTTATTTATTTCTCTTATTTAATTGCCCTTGCTAAAGTTTCCATCCAGGAATTAGAGTGAAGACAGTGAATACCCTTGTCTTGTTCCTGATCTTAAAGAGAAAGCTTTTAGCTTTTGTCTGTTTCCTAGAATGTTGGCTATTGGTCTGTCATATGTGGCTTTTATCAGACTGAGGCAAACACCACCTATTCTAATTATCTTTAGCAATTTTATCATGAATGGGTACTGGACTTTGTTGAAAGCTTTTTCTGCATCTATTGAGATGATCATAAGTTTTTGTCCTTGGCTCTGTTAATATGGTGTATTATATTTATTAATCTATGTATGTTCATAAATGTCATCATTTATTAGTTGTATTTACCTGTTATTTAACCTGCGACCTGTACATGACTACATACAGTCAGGGTATATAATTTTCTTACTTATTTGCTGCATTCCATTTGCCATTGTTTTATTGATTATTTTTGCATCTATATTTATTATTAATATTGTCCTGTAATTCTCTTTCTTAGTTGGGTTCTTCTCTACTTTGGGTATCAAGGTAATACTTCCATGAATAAATTTAGAAGTATTGCTTCCCTTTCATTTTCATTGAAGAATTTAAAGAGTAGGGGGCTTAAGTATTCTCTAAATTTCTTGTAGAATTCATCAGTGAATATGTTAGAGCCTGATCTCTTCCTTGTCAGTAGGTTTATAATTGAATCTTTGATTTCATTAGTTAATATTGGTTTATTAAGGATTTTTTTTCTCTTTTTGAGACAGGGTCCCATTATGCAGTTCAAGCTGGCTTTGAGCTCAATTTATAGCCCAGGCTGGCCTTGAACTTGCACTGACCCTCTTGCGTCAGCCTCCCTAGTGCTGGGATTACAGGCTTGTGCCACCGCACCTGGCTGTTTAGGATTTTTATATCTTTTTGATCGAGCTCTGGTAGCTCATATGTATATAGGAATCTCAGCATTTCTTCTGCATTTTTCCATCTTATTAGAGTACAAGTTTTCTTTTTTCTTTTTTTTTTTCTTTTTTTTTTTTTTTTTTTTTTTTTTTTTTTTTTTGAGACAGGGTCTCGCTATGCAGTTCAGGGTGGTCTTGAGCTCACCTTGGTAGCCCAGGCTGGTAGAATACAAGTTTTCAAAGTAAACTTACAGATGATTTTTTGGATTTCTTCAAGGTCTGCTGTGATTTCTGACTTTTAATTCCTAATTGAATGGCTTTGAGTCTTTTCTTTCCTTTTTTTTTAAGCTTGGCTAAAGATTTGTTGATTTTATTTAATCTTTCAAAGAACCAACTCTTGGATTTACCAGTTCTGTGTAGTTTTTCTGAATCTCCTAAGTTTTTCTCTGAACCTTACTATTTCCTCCCTTGCGTAAACTTTGGATTACCCTGCAAAGCAGCCTCCCAAGCACTGGGATTACAGGTGTATACCACCACACTCAGTCTCAATTATTGTCTGAGCACACACTGAGGGCAGGGCCAGCTCGGCACACTGGGGATCGAACCCCTGCTGCTTAGCTCTGCTTAAGCAGGCACTTTAGTCCACTGAGCTATCTGGTCAGCCCTGATCTCTTGCTATTTTTAATAAATCTTTTTTTCATGATAATTAACTCCAAAGCTGTCTTCTATGTCTGAGATCTTGTCCTTGCACTGGCTTATTTAGTTGTGGATACTTTCAATGGGATGTTTATTCTCCTGGATATCTGCTTGAATTTGCCTTGTAGATTTCATGTCTTTCTTACATTGACTACTCATAGCTTTTATAATTTTCTTATGCTCCCCTATTTTTTTGTTTGTATCTGCTCCAGAGTCACTAAGCATGGTTTTCAATGTGAATACCATCTGTGCAGCTGTGTGAGAAATTACTTTTGATTTTAATTTTTTTCTAGAGCCTCATTCAATTATTTGTTGTCATGGCTTCAGAGAGACCATTTGGGTGGCTTCGGGATTGTCTCACCTCATTGCCCCTGGTTTCATCTTTGCTAAGCTGAATGTCCTGGGTTCCTTCCTGCTTAAGTGTCTTCCATTTTATTTTCATTTGTTTTAGTTTAATTCCTGAGATGGTGCTCATAAACTGCCTATGGTAGGTTATTTTATTGCTAGTATTAGAAACTCTTAAGAAATGATTATTTTTCTGAGATATCATTCACTTCCAGCTGCCTTTTGGGTTTTGAGATCCTACTTCTTTAATTTATTGTTTCCAGATCCTACTTCTTTAATTTATTGTTTCCAGATCCTACTTCTTTAATTTATTGGGGTTGAGAAGTTGCTGCCTCCTTGGTTCAGCCTCTGATGTGTGGCACATTGATATAATATTTTTTTTAAGAATTATTTTATTTTGTTTATTTATTTTTGTTTTCTTGTTCCAGAACTTTTGTTTGTTTGTTTATTTATTTTTATGGCCGGCTCAGCCCGCCCTGAGGGCAGGGCTGGCACAGCATGTGGTGCCAGGGATTGAACCGCAGTCCCTGCAGCCGCCCAAGTTTTCCTAAGCAGGCGCTTTAGATCACTGAGCCATCCTGCTGGGCCCCAATATAGTATTTTTTATGACCTTTGGTCAGACTCACCTTTGCAATACCAGGAAGAATAGTTGTTTAAAACCATTATGTCACTTTTGGCTAAAGTAGTAACAACAGCAACATCAAAAGGATCAAACACAGCCTAGAAACTGTCAAGCCAAGCTAATCATTAATTTGCCACCTTTAACCATACAAACTAGATTTGTGGTTACATTATAAAATCTGAATTGAACCAGAAAATATATGGAGTACATCAGTCCTCCTATGTCAACTTTATCCTTGCAATAAAAATTTCAAAGGGTTTAGGGAAAATATGGAGAAGTGGAAGAAGAGGCAGAGATTAGACATCGGGCTGGAGGACAAAGGGCATCATGAACTTTGGGAAACTGGTGTGGAAACTGGACACAGAAAGAGAGTAAAGATTACCATAACCACAAAGAGGATACCATGTTCACACTCATGTAAAAACAAGATCAAAGATTGAAGGACAAAAAGAAAAAAACAAAGAATAAAAACAAAATAAGCCACTGTTACCACAGTAAAAAAAGCATTCAAAGGAGTAAGAGAATAACAAAGTCCACTTTCAGCTTTATTACTACCATCACTGGTAGACCACAAATGCATATAGAGTCCACATGTGTGCTGATCTATCTCATAAGTCAGCTTTTTAGGGTGGTAATGGACAATCTAAGTGGGTCTACACCTTCTTGGGAGGTCAAGATTCATTTTGCCTATACACATCAATGCGCTTCTTGTAGGCCGTAATCTAGCTGGGATCCACTCGATCCTCACAGTAGCTGCTCTGATTTCTGAGCTCATCCATCTTTCTCTAAGATGGTTCCAGACAAACTGTTTCCTCTGTGGAACAATTGAGCTCTCAACTCCCACCTCCAGGTAGTACAGCCCTTCACATCCACTGATCGCTTCCACTGCTATGTCTCTTTGATGAGGTCTCTGAGGTTGCCAGAAGCCACTGTGTGTCCACAGCTGTGAACTGCTCCTCTTGTTCAGTGAATTGCATCTCAAGAAGAAGATGCTGCTGGCTATCTCCTCCTTCTTCATGGAAATTTTTCTCTTCACTCTCTCTATGGGCTTCAATTCATGCTTTATTTTTTTTTTTAATTTTTATTATTTTATTATTTTTCTTGTTTCAGAACTTTTGTTTGTTTGTTTGTTCGTTTATTTTTATGGCCGGCTCAGCCTGCCCTGAGGGCTGGGCTGGCACAGCATGTGGTGCTGGTCTCTTGTCTTAGTTACTTTTTGCTCGTTGCTGGGACAAATACCCGACACTCAAAATGAAGGAAGGAAAGGTTTATTTAGCTCACAGTTCATAGAGGTTTCAGTCCATATTCGGCTGGCCCAAGGCTAAGAGGAACAGAGCAGAGAGCATCCAGTTCATGGCGGTGGAACAGCAACAAAATGGCGGCAGAGGTAGCCAACCAACACGGCAGCAGAGCAACAGCAACAGCTAGAGCTCTAGTCTGTCTCTCTGTCTCTCTTTATATTACATTGAGGCTCTCCGCCTTAGCTCCTGCCCTAGGCTACACCCATAATCCCAGAAGTACTTCCACCCATAATCCCATCAGTACTAAAACCTATAACCCCAGGGATCATGGATCAAGTCTCAAACTCTAGAAGTTCCCGCCCAGTGACTCCATGAGGCTTTGGGGGGACAACTAGACATAAACCATAACATCCCTGCAGCCGCTCAAGCTTTCCTAAGCAGGTGCTTTAGACCACTGAGCCATCCTCCCGGGCCCCTCAATTCATGCTTTAAATCCTTCCTTTGTCTAGCAGACCCACTTCTCTCCTTTTTGTCTCGATGGCAACTCCCTCAGAGGCTCTTTCTCTGCTGTTTAACGACTCCACCTTCTTGGTGCTTCATTTTCTCCATCTATTTTTAAAAGTCACTTCCCAGCCATAAAAAATCATTAGTGAGGGCCTGTAGGCCTCCCAAGAGACAGCTGAAGCTAAGGAGTTTATCCTGGTATGTCCAAGGGGTAATCCACGTCAGTTTGTTTTCTTCTGAATGATCATGATTTACATACCATGGAAAAATCAAAAGTTTATTGTGTAAACTATACTAATTAAAGGATAATGTGTACTAGATGAGGTGGGAAAAAGACTAGTGGAGAAGGAGCCCACCGCGGGTCACTATGATTTTATGGTATACTGAGATATATGTATATATTCTTCTTCCCGAAGTGTTGGCACAGAGCTCCTAATACCTTTGGAGTTTCATGTGAAGGGGTTAGAGGGATAGCTTTTGTTATTCATAGGTCTTTTGATAAACTTGAATTTGTGTCAAGAAGGTGACTCTTGGAAGAATGGTGCTCAATGTTGAAGGAGCTAAACATAACAGTTAGAGACATAGTGCATCACCCTTTTCCTATGTCTGTAGGGAGCTGGAAATGTTGCCAATGTCAGAGCAACCAATTCATCATATGGTCAGCCCTACCTGTGTAATGGAGCTGCCATGAAACCCTCCACTGTAGCACTGGCAGAATGGTGAACATGGTTGGAGTAGCACCAGGAGATTAGAGAATGGCACTTTTTACATTAGGTTAGAAAATATGCCCACATGTACCCCAATTCCACAGGCAGAAGCTTGGGAACCTTCCAGACCTCACCTTTGGTTTCTTTTCGCCTGGTTGGTCATCTGTATCCCTCATATTGCATGATCTTTTGTAGCTACTCTGTAAGTATTAACTTATATGTTTTCTTCAGTATGCCAGTTTGAGTTATTGAATCCAAGAAGAGAGCCTTAGGAGCCCATCATGTATAGTTGACTGATCAGAAGTACAGGAGACTGGTGACTTGTGGTTGGGAACTGAAATTGAGCAGTGTTCTGAAACTACTCTGCTCAATCGATAACATCTGAATGTAACTATAGTCCAAGAGTGTCAAAATTGAGTTAGATTGTGGGGGACCTACCTAGTGCTGTGAAACTGAGGTATGTGTATGTGTGTATGCATACTTTACTCATTTGCATCAGAAGTGTGGTGGGTAATTCTCATCACATTTGTGTTGTAAAAATAGATTATAGTAGAGAAGTCTTCTCTAATGGTGAAGACTTGAAAAAGAAAACAGTTAACAAAAGTATTAAAAAGATAGCTGAAGAAATCCAGGAGGTTGTCATTTTAATTTTCATTCTGGATCTAAGTAAAGTGTAAAGATGTGTTCTTCATGAAATGCACTGTATATTTCTTTTGTGCCCTAAACTAGGTTACAAATGTATAACATGTCTAATTAATACTTAAAGAGCTTTATAGAAAATTAGATGGACAAATGTCACTTTGAAAACAATAATACATATTTTTCTAGCATCTTTTGATCCTTGTCTATGTGGATACAGCTTTGAAGTAGTTTCCCATGTCATCATACATCTGCATTACAAATGCCCCCATAGATGCTCATCGATTTAACACGGGCATAGTTATTCCATGCACATAATTTCATACACTTACCTTTTTTTTTTTTTTTTTTTTTTTGGTGGTACCGAGGATCAAACTCAGGACCTTGTGCTTGACTTACTCCCCTGAGCTGTCTCCCCCACCCTCCATCATCCTTCCATTCTGAAGCCTTAACACTAACTTTTGGTTGGTTCATGTCACAGAACAGTTTTCTGTTTGCATTCAGTTCCTACTTTTCTATGATGTGAAATCTAGCATATTTTAGAACCATAAAGTGTTATTTTAGGATTCATACAGTATTTATTTTTGAAGTAAAATTGTAAAGATTCTATGGCAATATGTCCCCAAATGTCTGTAATCTCCTTTACACAAAGTAATTGAGTTGTAGTTGTGTGCATAGCCCAGGGAAAGGTCAGATTTGGGGCTCCCTCTTCTAGCTCCATGAAATGATACTTAATAGATTTCAGGGCCTCTCTCTGGTGTATTCAAATTATTAGCATGAGTCCTCTTGTACTGGGAGCATTCCTAAGTGACAGAAGGGTGATGGAAACACAATGCTCGCAATAAATCTCGTTATTGAGATGGCTACAGTGTTGATATGTAGGGGCAGTTGCCCATGATTTCATTGTGCTACTCAACACAGCTTGAACATAAAATTTGCTAATTATTTATTCCTCTGATTTACCACTTAACATTGTCAGGCTATAATTAACCCTGGGTAACTGAAACCACAGAAATTGAAGTTGAATAATGAATACTGGGGAACTGTTGTGCTTACCTCATCATCTTGTCCTGTCCCATATGTTCATGATGACTGCTCTATGGGTTAGCTATTCCCAGGAGCTCACTGTTGGCACTGACCTGTTGCACATTGTTAGGATTCACATCCAGAAGGCCATGTGGATGACTAGGGAGGTGGTGGACTATGGGGGTGGGATAACTGTCTTGATTTTAGGAGGTGGGGTCTGATTGGAAGAGGTAAGTCACAGAGCTGCCTCCTACACAGATATATTTTCTTTCCTGGCTCCTCCCTTGATGCTACATCCAGCTTGCCCTGCCATGGACTGTTTTACTCGATCAGGCTCTCTACCATTCACACTGTCTTGGAACCACATAACTATGCGCTGAAACTGTGAGCCAAATGAAACTTTCCTCCTTACAGGTATGGGCATTATGTGTCAGTCATAAGAAAAATGATTGACATTTTATGTGACATACGCCTTTAATTCTACCTTGAAATGAACACTAGGAAAAGATGAAGAGTGTAGTTGTTCCATTGGCTCTCAACCCGTTAGTTAGAACTACCTCTGGGAAACTTGTTAGGTAATTCCCTGAACCCCAATAAAGACTGTAGTGTCATCAGTCCTCTCCCATTCCTCCTCTGCTGATTGACTTGCCAGTCACCTCTAGACTTCTCCTCCACCTAGAACAGCATTTCTCAACCTGTGGGTCACAACCCCAGCGGGGGTCGAACGACCAAAACACAGGGCTCGCCTAAAGTCATTCCGAATCATGACTGTAGCACAATTACAGTGTTGAAGTAGCCACCAAAATTATTTTTTTGGTTTGGGGTTACTGCAACATGAGGAACTGTGTTGCGGGGTCACAGCATTAGAAAGGTTGAGAACCACTGACCTAGGAGGAGAGACCTCAAAACCAAAAAAAAAAAAAAAAAAAAAAGCCATAACACCATAACAGTAAAATCTCAAAGGGCTGGCCAAATAGCTCAGCAGATTAAAGCACCTGCTAGCAAGCACAGGGGCCTCAGGGATTCAATGTCCAGGACTGTCATGCGGGCCCTGCCCCCAGGGCACACTGAGATAGCAATTGAGATTGGGCTTTATGGTGCATGCTTGTAATCCCAGCTCTTGGGATTAAATAGGTGGATCACTGAAAGTCTGATGTAGTAGTGAGACCCTGAACACTCTGCCCTATAGACCCTTCCCTAAAATAAAATAAAATAAAATAAAATAAAATAAAATAAGCAGTAAAACCTTAATGCATAGCAGTCACAGCAAAGACGATCAGAAAAGAGCAGAAACAGCAAAGAAGCAATTTTTCCTTGGCCTAATCTTCAAGAAGAATTTCTCGTGTGGCACTTCACAAAAGACACAATAAAAGCTGCTGTCAACCTTATTCCTACTGCAGAGTCAACAGAGAATTCATTTGGCCCTTACTTCCTCCTTTGGCTAAAAGCTGAGTGGGTGTAACACTTAGGATGCACAGCACCATGCAACAGCCGCAGAACGTGTGTGGCAATAGAAATAGGTACAAAACAGCGTGTTTTCCCTGGTGTGCCTTCTTGTGGAGATCTGAGAACTGACATAATGTGTAAATTTCTCAAAATTGGTGTTCAGGGTTTGGACACCCCTTGCTGAGAGGCTGGCCCTGTTCCAGCCGGTTTCTCCAGAAAGGATCCACCTACAGACCGCAGGGCTTCTGTCATCCTTTGTTGTCCTCCAGCCTGCTCCCGAGTGCCAGGCAACGCATGAAGCCGCAGGTAGCCGAAGTCTACCAGGCAAGTTTAAGGGACCTGGAACTCAGGATTCACACATTAGGTGGCCACACTTCACAACCAAATTTAAGAACAACGTCTTAGTCACTTTTACCGCTTGCTTAACAAAATGACCCTAAAGCTTAGTCTAAAAAGTGCATGCTGGCGATTGTAGGTGGTGTGGAACACTATAGTTCCACTGCTGCAGTTTGGGGAGCCACTTTGCGTCTTTCTGGCCGACAGCTCTCAGGCCAAGCTGGGAGCTTGCGGCCTGAGCGCGGCGAGGCTGCGTAGACCAGGCCAGGAGGGAGTGCCCGGCGTCGGGGGCGGGGCTAGAAGGCGAGCTAGGCGCCAGGGGCAGGGCTACAAGGCCTGCCGGGCGCCGGGCGGGTCGCGTGCGCGTGCGTGCGTTCCGGCGTCGGGCGGGGGCGGAGCGGCACTTGGGCCCACACTGTAAACAGATAACATGGCTGCGGCCGTACCGGGTACTCTGGGAACGGTGCAGGCCGGCCGAGCTCGCTGGGCAGTCGCCGGTTGCGCGCGTCTCAGCCACAGCTGGGGGCTGTCCGGCTCGTGGGGTGGACGGCGAATGGGGCCGGCAGTGTGGGCCCGGGCCTGGGCGCCCGCGGTCGGGGGTCCTGTCCTGAGGAGAGGCTATAGTTCTGAAGTAAAGAGCGAGGACGAGCTGCGAGTGCGGCAGCTGGAGGAGGAGAACCGCGGTGAGCGGCGGGCGCGGCGGTCTGGGGCTGTACCCTGGGCTAGCATCCCGGCCGCGCGCACCTGCCTGGAGCAGCGCCTCAAGGTCGCGTCGGGCGGCGCGGGCCTCGGCCTTGGGGTTGCGGAGCTGCTGCAATGGTGCCCTTTCCTTCTGAGAGCCTGGCCTGGGAAGCAGTTTTTGCCCGGGTCCGTTTTATCTTAGGAAGTTAGTTTTGTTTCACTTCAGCGAAGTGATTCTGAGTACTTTTTGTCTTGCTGAGCTCTGGGGGCAGATTGTGGATGAGGTTGATCTTGCCCTTGGGTTGCCAAGGTGGGGAGGCAGGTGCCAGCAGGACGATGCGGAGGTGCGAGGCAATGACGGAGGGTGAGCAGCGGGGCGAGACGCTGGCGAGGAAACGTGGTTTCGTTTGTCCTTCTGAAGGGGTCGTAAAGAGGTTAGGCCAGAGAACCAGGTACTTAATTTTGGCAAGCACTTACTGATCACCTGTACTCCGTTAATCAAGAGTGAAAAACGAGTACGTCAAGGTTATTTTTGCGGAACTGGGGATTGAACTCGGCCCTTGCTTCTTAGAAATACAGTGAAGAAGACCTGGGGGTGCTAACTTTAAAGGCTTGGCAAGAACAGAGGGCTTCAGTACTTGGATGGTTTGGCGGGTGAGAGGGGTTCTAAGGCATTTTTTAATGCAGTGGATAGGGAGCAGTTCTGGACAAATTTCTTTGCATTTTAGCTATCTCGTGCCTAAAATAATAATACCAGTTTTACAAGGTTGAGTCAACATTTGATGAAATTGTTACTATGCCTGCTAAGCTTCTAGCCCATAGTGGGTGCTCAGCAGTATGAAATTATTTTATTTCTTGGTGTTTTCTCCAGTCAGAAACAAAGGAATGGTCAAAGTGATGGAGATGTGAACATGTGTATTTGGTAAATACTCTAAGGCAGTCGTGGCTGTGGTGTGGCCTGCAGAACAGTAAGAAACTCAGCTGAGAAGTTATCTGGTCCTGAAGACACAGTGCCACAGTACTGAGTGCACCTAGTGTGCTCTATTTCAGTTGTGTTAGATATACCAACCAAATGTTAGATGAACAAGGTTTGTAAGATAGCTGGTCATATTTACTTCATTATGTATACATTAATTGCAATTATTGCAAATCAAAAGTTAATTTGCACAAAATGTCTGGAAAAGTTAAGATGTGAGGGGGAACAAAAAAAGAACATAAAAGGTAATAATTTCAAATATTTTGAGTTTATCTGAAATATCAGCATTAGCTATTAGAATGTTTTTCTTAAACGCAGAAATTTAACACAGCCTACGTTAAGGATTGACAAAAATGACTAGGCAGGCTTGGTTACTGTTTTTTGTACTTCGTTTTGCTTTACCACTGCACAGACAATAAATAGTGGGAAGAAAAATATGAAGTCTCAGGTGTTACCAGTGCAGGAATCTCCCTGTGCCTTGGTTTCTCATAGAAGCAAATGAAAAGTTTGATCTTCTCAGCAGCCTGTGAGAAATACAAGAGCGCTCCTGGAATAGAATTGCTCCTAAATGGACCTGCAGCCCTTTAGGCGGATGGGAGCAGATGGACACTGCTCCTGCTGTTACAATTCTACATTTGGGTGATTACAGAGGGTATGCAGTCATATATGGCCTTGTTTCTTAGGTGACGATGTATTTCATAACTGTCTATCCTACACCATTTTAGAGCAGGAGTCCTGGTCATATCTTGAAGAGTTCTCATCTTTTTCATAGGTCTTTTGGCCTCTAGTCATTCCCCTTTCCAGGGTGTTCCTTGTGTCAGTACTGGGATTTTCTCTTTGAGGCCTAAGAATCATTGCTTGCTCAGTTGAAAGCCCATAATGGATCTCCATTACCTGCAGAATCTTTCCAACTACTAGACTTCACAAGTCCATTTCTCTGTCACTAAACCTAGGCATATTACCTTTTCCTGCTTTGTGTGTGTGTGTGTGTGTGTGTGTGTGTCCCCTCCTGGTGACCCCTTTGTTTTCTCTGTCGGCCTGCTTTCACCTAGCATGTTGAACTGCTGCTGTAATTGTGAATTATTTCAAAAATAATCTTTGAAAACCTTCTGGCAGAAAGAGAACACAATGGCACAGTGCAGAGTCATGCTCAGTCTCTGCGTCCTCATGCAGCACATTCAGGACATGATCCCATCTTCCGGAGTGTCTGGGCAAGCTTTCCAGGTTCTTTTCCTATGCCAATCTTACCAACACTGCTCCAGTGGACTGCTGCAGCAGTCATGTTCTAAAAGATGCATTTTTATATATTTTATGATTATGTAATTTATTTATTTATTTATTTATTTATTTTTTGAGACAGGGTCTCGCTATGCAGTTGAGGCTGGCCTTAAGCTCACTTTTGTAGCCCAGGCTGGTCTCGAACTCGCACCGATCCTCCTGCCTCCGCCTCCCAAGTGCTGGGATTATAGGCGTGCGCCACCATGCCCGGCGATTATGTAATTTACATCTTAGGAAAGGTAGATACTGAGATATATGTCCATATTTTCTACTCTGAGATACAGTTCATCTATCATAATGTGAAGACTTCATCATTGCTTTACTTCATTCATAGAGCTGCAAAGTAGCTATAAGCATGATCCAGTTTCTGTGCTGTGGTTCTCTTTTCCCACCCTCCCAAACTCTGGGAAGAGTTTACCTACTTTCTCTACTCAGTGAAGCAGTTCTTACATCTTTTATTCTTTTCAATCTGTTGTAAATGAAATTTTTCTTAATTTCATTTTTAGATTGCTCGCTAATATATGGAAATAGTTTGAGTTTTGTACAGTACATGTTGTACAACTTTGATGAACTTTTTCTGTTCTGATAGTGCTTTGTGGATTTCTTACTGCTCTCATTTGCAAGTAAGATAATTTTACTTCTTCCTTTTCAATATATGTATCTTTTAATTCTTTTTCTTGCAGTTTTTTGTTTTGTAGATATGCTGTATCTATTGAGAATGCTTCCTTAAATTTGTAGCTTGCTGAGTGTTTTTATTATGTTGAATGCTGTCCAGTATTTTTCTAAGTCTGTTGGAGTAATCATGGTTTTACTCGTTGATGTTCTGAATTATGTTAAGTGACCTATACTTGGACACTTGGAGTAAACCCCACTTGTTTGTGGTATAAATTTGTTTTACATGTGGTTGGGTTTTATTTGCTTGTATTTTAAGAAGTTTTTTAAAATTAAAAACATTTATTTATTTATTTATTTGATACAGAGTCTCACTACACAGCTCTGATTCATAGTGATCCTCCTATCTCGACCTCCTCAGTGCTTGGATTATAGACATGTGCCACCACACCTGGTTTAAGTGGCTGGCATGGCATGCCTAGAGTTCCAAGGCTGGCACAGCATGTGTTACCTGCCATTGAACTTGGGTCCCTTTTTTTTTTTTGCCAGGCAGGCACTTAGATTGCTGAGCTATCTTCCCTGCCCCTTTATTTTGAGAATTTTTACATCCATGTCAATGAAAAGTGCTGATCTTAAATGTCTAATTTTAGAATGAAGTGTGATAGATAACCCTATAGAATGAGTTAGCATGTGCAGCTTTTATTTTCTAGAAGAGGTTATAGAGAAATGATTTTTGTTTTTTGTCTTTTTTTTTTTTAATTTTTTTTAATGGGACTAGGGTTTGAACTCACGATCTTGTATTTGCCAGGCAGGCACTTGTGCCCTGGAGTTATCTCCCCAGCCCCTGAGAAAATGATTTTTTTTGTTGGTATGTTGGAGGACTTTATTGGTGAAACCATTTGGGTTTGATACCTTGTGTTAGAAGCTTTTAAACTGTGTGCAGCTCAAGCTGGAATTTAATCTGTAATCCTCCTGTCTCAGCTTCTCAGATGCTGAGTCTACACGAGTGTGTACCATTATGCCTGCTGTGCCTTTTTTGGCAGTACTGGAGATTGAAGCCTGAAGCATGGTAGGCAGGTGCCTAAGCTATTTTTCCAGTCTTCATTATTCTTGTTTGTTGGTTCATTCTTTTGTTTTGGTATTCTGTCTGTCTGTCTCTCTGTCTGTCTGTATTACTGCTTCCTGAGGTTCTGAATAAGCATCTTATATAATTTTATTTTCTCTTTTTTTTTAGCCTGTCAATTATAATGCTTTAATTTTTTTTTAGTGATTGCCTTAGAGTTTGCAATACACATTTACAGCTAATCTAAATCTCGATTTTTTCCTCCTATCCTCTATAACATTGCTATTCATTTCCCTTCTATAACCAAAATGACCTATACATAGTTCTATTTTTGTAAAGAATTATTACCTTTTAGGCTATTTAGGAATTAAAAATAAAAAATAATCTTGAATTTTATATGGTAAGTTTGTTAGCAGAGATAGTCATATTTCTTAATATATTTTGTAGGACAGAGCAAATGAAAAATATTGTTTTAGGGAATGAAAATTTTCATTGTGGTGGAAGGGAAAAGTACAAATATGGAATGAGCAAGGAAGTGTCAGTGAAACCTGTTAGCATGTTTGAATTAGAGCTATAAGGATACATTTATGATTTAAGTAACCCTAAAAACCATAAACACATTGTATCAACACATCTCCTAGTTCTATGCATTGAAGTAATGTAAAAGTCATGATGTTACTATAATGGTGGAGATACTTAATACCTGGACCATGATTTCTAAATACGGCTTTTTAACTAAAATAAGCCAGTGCTATTGAAAGAAATGGTTAATTTTGTGTCAGAAATAGGAAAAATGTAACAGGAACCTGAAAAATCTTCTAGTGTTCAGAAATAAGCAAATGCTCAAGCACTGGTGGTAATATTTAAAGGATATGGCAGTGGCCTCTAAGAGGAACATTCAGACACATGATGTTAGTGGATCATTGGTGTCACATAAAGAATTCATGATGCCAAAGGGATGATCAGTAGTAGGAGAGAAGAAAACTTGGCCTTATAGAAGAAGGGTAGCAGAGATTTCACCAAATTGGGGTTGTTCGGGGAATGATCTTGGTTGGCTGTGTAACCTAGCGTCCCTTTGTCTTTTTCCAGATGGGCACCCAGTTGTGGTAGCACCATTTGTTCATCTTTTTTACGTTGATTTGAGAAGCCAATTTAATATAAGTTTAATCAAATTTCCATACATTTTATTGTTTTACTATCACTTTTATGTCTAATGTTGTATTTTACATCTAATGTTATGTTAATTAGGATACAAAATTGTGTTTTAGTACATGGCAGGGCTGGTCCCTCCCTCCTTTACCTTTGCTTTTTTGTTTTGGGAGGGCATTCTTCTTACATTATTTTTCCATATGAATGTTAGCATCTTTATCTGCAGTTTCAGAATTGGGATTGTGTTGAGTTTATAAATTAAAGAAATATTTATGCTATTTTTCCCCATGTAAAAACATGGTATGTGTTTTCTTTCTTCGGCCTTTTTTTTTTTTTTTTTTTTTTTTTTTTTTTTTTTTTTTTTTTTTTTTTTTTTTTTTTTTTTTTTTTTTTTTTTTTTTTTTTTTTTTTTT
>PVJA010002452.1:0-72944 GCA_004027025.1 Myocastor coypus | reverse complement strand
AGGCATGTTTTAGTTTTAAGACATGTCCTCCAGGGGCTGGGGAGATAGCTCAGGGGCACGAGTGCCTGCCTGTCAAGTGCAAGGTTCTGAGTTCGATCTCTGGTTCTGAAAAAAAAAAAAAAAAAAAAAGTCATATCCCCCAGTAGGATTTGCACAGTTCTTGCTAAATGTGTCTGCCATCCTGCTATGCAGTCTGCCTCCTTCCTTCCTTTCTTATTGTTAACAAAAATGAGATGTTTTCTCCATAAAAGTCTTCTCTTCTTTCCTCCGTCACACTCTATCAAGTTGCTTCTTCTGGATATATTAATTTTATGTCTTCTTTAATTTTATGTATTTGGTACATGGTCTTCCTATGCAGCTCACATGCATAGTGATCCTCCTGTTTTCAGCCTCCTCAGAGCTGATTACAGGCATGTGCCACCATACCTGAACTCATCACCCGCTCAGCACGTCCAGGGTAGGGCTGGCGTGCCTTGTGGTGCTGGGGATGAAACTCCAGTCCTTGGACTTGCCTAAGGAGGTGCTTAGTCTGCTGGGCTATCTTGCCTGCCTTAATTTCATGTCTTTTCGTTTATTTGTTTGAGATAGTCTTGCTTTGTAGTTCAGGCTGGTCTTCAACTCACAGTGTACTCAGACTGGCCTGAAACTTGTAGCAGTCCTGCCACAGCCTCCTGGGATTGCAGATGTACACCAGCATACCTGGCCTAATTTCATGTCTTTTAAAAAACTCAATGCTTTTTATTAGTGCTAGTTTTTCTTTTGAATCTCTTGGGTTTTTCTGTGCTATTGACCTTTTAGATTTTTCTTATAGTGGGCTGCAACTGGATTGCCACAGTGTTTGTGTTTATCTCATTGAATTCGTGTAAAGGAGCTCAGGTCATGTTTGTGTATTTTTTGTGTGGGTTGTAACTACTTTTGTAGTTTTTTTCAGGAGTTTGAATTATATATGCCTTGTAAAAAGTGTTCATTCTGCCAGCATTTTTCACTGGCTAGTTTATTAATTAATTTGTTAGTAATATTGGTTATTAAATTTTGTAAAATTTTAGAAGTGAACATATTGTTTGTCCTTATGGCGGAATTACAAAAATAATATTAGAGAAGTGTGCCATGCCTTCTCTTTTAGGTTCTTTCAAAATTAAAGATATTGAGCATCTCTTGAGTTCTTTCTGTAAATAATTTTATTTACTTTCCACAGCCTGTGTGGCTCTCCATCTTCCCCAGGGTGAGGATCAGGAAGAGTGGTGAAAAGATGAAGAAATGAAGACAGGATACAGAAATCTGAGATCACATGGAGCCTTCCCTCTAGATTGGAGGAAAGGAAACCATTCAACCACCATAGTATGTTTATTTATATATTTGGCAGGTTGATGTGTCATGTGACAACCCTTTGCCCAACAGCCCATTGCTTGGATTGCTTTGGGTGCCTGGTGTTCTTTGGACGTGCAGCTTGCTCACATGGCTTGAGTCAGTTACTCCTTGTTCTCGGCGCTGATCTTGCCCAAGGCTTGCATGTGTGGTCAGTCTCCAGCTTCAGCTGCTCCCCACATTCACTGTCTTTCCAATTTGTGTTATCTACATTATTTTTATAGATAATATCTATCTGGACTTGTCTTGATATGAGAGGAAATTTGCAGCCCTAGTCTGTCTTTGCCTTCCAGTTTCTGGCATTTTTAACATTGCCTTATCTCATGAAATTTGATGATGGCAGGATTGTCCTCATCATAGCTGCTAAGTGCCTTAGCTGTAACATGACTATAAACCACTCTGCTGTGTCCTTGATAACTGTTATGTTGAGAATGCTTTTGCTATGTCTCTGTCATCAGCCTGTTTCCATCACCACCACTACCATATGATATCTTCCCTCTGGCAGACCTCTGTGGTGCATTTTGCTTGTTCTCTTTAAGTGTGCTTCTCCCATCTTCTTTTGTAGATTAAGATGAAATTCACATAATAACCAGATTTACCATCTGAAGCCTTACAAGTTTATAATTTAGTATTTATTTTGTTCATCTACTGTGTTGTCCAATCACTACCATTATCTAATTCTAGAATACTTTTGTTTCCCTGTACAAAACTCCCAGAATAAACCTTTTCATTCCTCTTCTCCCATTTCCTTTCCCACCAACCTCTGGAAACTACTAATCTGTCTGATAACTATTTCATAGACATAGAATGATGGACACTTTTTTTTTTTTTTTCCTAGAAATGTAAGGTACAGCATTAGGTTATTTATTTGAGCTCACTCTTTTTCTGATGAGCAAATTCACTGCTATAATTTCCCTTGTATAACTGCTTTCATTAAGTTCTGGTATGTTATGATAGCATTACTGTTTAATTGTACAAACTGTCAAATTTCTTTATTATTTTTTTATGTGTTTAGTACAAGGTCTCACTACACAGATCAGACTCATAGTGATCCATCCTGTTTTTCAGCCTCCCACGTGTTGGGATTACAGGCAGTCGCCACCATGCCCAGTGTCAATTGATGTCTGGGCAGACCCTGAGAGTGGGATGGGCACAGTAGGCTGGGGGGATCAAATTTCTTTAATTTTATCTATGGCCCATTGCTTGTTCAGGAGGATGTTATTAATTTCTGTGTGCTTATGTAATTTTTGTGGTTTCTTTTGCCATTGATTTCCAATTTCATTATACTATAGCCTGGTAATGTACATGGGGTGGTTTCAGTTCCTTTGCTTTTACTTGAGAATGGCCTATGAACTAGTATGTGGTCTGCTTTGGAGAATGTCCTATGTGCAGCTGAGAAGAATGTGTATTCTGATGTTATGGGGTGGGACGCTCTGGAGACATCTACTGAGTCCATTTGTTCAGATGTTTGGTTCATTTCTGACTTTTATTGTTGATTTTTTGTTCAGTTGATCTATTTGTGATAGTGTAGTATTGAGGGCCCCCATTACAATTGAATTAGTGCTTATTTAACTTTTCATGTTTGGTGATGTTTGTTTTGTGTAGGTTGGTATGTTGCTGTTTGGTGAATATATATTTGTGATTGTTACCTTTTTTTCTTGGAATATTCCCTTAACAAGTATGTAGTGACCTGTGTCTCTCTTGATCCGTTTTGGCTTGAAATTCACTTACTTTATCAGCAAATAGAACAACTACCCCTGCTTTTTTTTAGGTTCCTATTTCATGGAGTATTGTTTTTCATCCTCTCCCTTCAGTCTGAGAATTTCTTTTTTGAGTTAAATGTGTTTCTTGTATGGGGTATATTGTTGGATCTTGTTTCTTTTCTTTTCCTTTGCTTTTTTGAGACAGGGTCTCACTATGCTGGCCTTGAGTTCACTTTTGTAGCCCAGGCTGGTCTCGTGCTCACACTGATCCTTCTGCCTCAGCCTCCCAAGTGCTAGAGTTACAGGCGTGTGCCACCACATCTGGCTTGGATCTTGTTTTTGATCCATTCTGCCAGCCTGTCTTTTGATTCGTGAATTGAAACCATTTGCGTTGATGATTATTACTGGTACTTTTTTTTTTTTTTTTTTTTTTTAATGTATGTAGCACAGGGTCTACAGAGTCTACAGGGTCTCAGGGTCTCATTACCTAGACTGGACGCATGATGATCCTCCTGTTATTGGCCTCCCAAACTTTGGGATTACAAGCATGTGCCACCACCCCAGTCTTGTCCTTTTTTTTTTTAGTACCAGGGATTGAACTCAGAACCTGTGCTTGCCAGGCAAAGTGCTTATTGTGCTGAGTTATCTCCCCAGCCCTACCACTCCTAGTCTTAATCACCTCTCAGTACACTCTGGGGATAAGGCTGGTGCTACAAGCCAGGGATTGAACCCTGGCCTCCGCACTATGCCTAAGCAGGCACTTTAGACTGTTGAGCTATGTGGCCGACCCTATAACTGGTGTGTACTAACTCATCCTTGTCTTACAATTTCCTATTTCTTGTTCCTTTTCTTTGCCATCTGTTTATTTGCTTGCTTGACTGGTAGATTCATTCTGTTGGGGTTCATGGACTTGTAGGCAGTTATTTCTTATCCTCCAGAACATTTTGGAGGACTGGCTTGGTGATCTTGAATTTTTTCATATGTTCTTTGTCATGGAAGTATTTTATTTCTCTAGACATTTTGTATGATAATTTTATAAGGTTCGTGAATCTGGTTTTGGGATTGTTTTCTTTTGGGACTTGAAATACTCCAAGCTCTCTCAGACTTGAGTTTGTATTGACAAGTCTACTGTGATTGGGATGGGCTTCCCTTTGTAGCAGATTTGTTCTTTCTTAGTTGGCAAGTTTGTTTCCATTACCTTTGCGAACTATTTTTTGTTATTTGTGCTATCTCTTGCTATTTCATTAATTCTGATTAATTTTATGTTACTCTTCTTTGGATCATTTAGCAGTTTGAGTGATTTTTTCATAATCCCTTGGTATTTTTTTTTTTTTTTTTTTTTTGAGACAGGATCCCACTATGCAGTTGAGGCTGGCCTTGAGCTCACTTTTGTAGCCCAGGCTGGTCTCAAACTCGCACTGATCCCCCTGCCTCAGCCTCCCAAGGGCTGGGATTACAGGCGTGCGCCACCACGCCCAGCTCCCTTGGTATTTTTGAGAAAATCTAAAGTCTTTTTGTGATTGATAATTGCAAATGTATCTTGTAGATGTGATGGTGGATCACATCTTCTTGTAGATGTGATCTTATGTTGGTTCTTTCAATAAAATTATTAATCATGTTCTATTTTGTTTGAATGTGTTACATGAACTCCATTTATTTCTTGTGTTGGACATTCATGGTTCCCATCATTTTCTTAAGTTTCTCTGTTTTCTTTATCTGTATCTCCTGATTCACTAACCACTGTCCCTTGTGGTCATCATCTTTTCAGTTATTAGAGAAATTATTTCTCTTTTCTTTGTGGAGGGGAATGGTCTCTACATAGTGTTCAGGGTTGCACTGCTAGATCAGACTCTAGTGATCTGCCTGTTTGCAGCTTCCCAAGAGCTGGGTTATAGGTGCATGCCACCATGCCCAGTCTTAATTGCTGTATCAGGGCACCTCAGGGCAGTGCTGGCATGGCATGAGAAATTTGTTTTTTAATTTTATTGTTTTTTTTGTTAAACTTTTTTACAGGATTTTTGTTTTTCTCCCCCTCTTTCTTTTTCCTTATTTGGTGCTGAGGACTAAACCCAGGGCTTCCAGCTTGCTAGGCAAACATTCTACCACTGAGCCAAATCCCCAGCCCTGAGAAATTATTTCTAATTTGATTTTTTACAGGGTCTACAGGCTCTCACTATGTAGGTTAGACTCTTAGTGATTCTCCTGTTTTCAGCCTTCCAAGTTCTGGGGTTACAAGTGCATGCTACCATGCCCATTCTCAGTCCCATCTCAGCATGTTGCAGGGGTGGGACTGGCAAGGCATGCAGGGTATTGAACTTACCCCACTGTTCTCTGCCTAAGTAGGTGCTTTAGTCTGTTGAGCTATCTGGCTGGGCATGATTTTTTTTTTTTTTAATGCCTGATTCATCCGCCTTAGTACATCTGGTATAAACATTTCTGGTGTTAGCATTCCGGGATGCCTGGGTGGGTGGCTTTGGAATTGCTCAGCCTCACTGTGCTCCTGTATATGCCTTGTTCAACATGGAAGTCAGGGGGTTACATTTTGCTTCAATATGTTCTCATTTTCTGTTTGCTTTCCTTTAATTTAATTTTTTAATTTTTAGATTAACTTTCTGTACTGATGCTTGTAACTTGGTTATGGTAGGTGGCTTTGTTGATGGTATTGAGAGTTCCTTAGGGAATGACTATTTTTTGGAGATGTCTTCTAGCTATAGCTGGCTTTTGGCTTTTGAATCTGTTACAGGATTCTACTTTGTTTTATTTAGAAGTTATTTGGCCCAACCCTTGGCTCTTGAGCTTCACCTGCAGTATTGTTTATGGCCCTCAGGCCATCTTGGTCTTGGCTTACAAGGAAGAAAAACTGACTAAAATTACTCTGTTACCTTGGCTAAATCTGTACAATCTGTAATAGCATTAACATCAAGCACAGCTTAGACTATGACAAACTGGTTATTAATTTCCCACCTTCTGTATGTTCAAGATTTGTAGTAACACAACAAAATGTGAATGAAACAAACGAGAAAATTGTACATAGCGAGTTTCCTCACAATAATGTGATTTTTACTCTCAGAGAAGAAACTTTAAAAAGGATAAGTAGAAAAATAGAGAAATAGAGAAGAACAGGAGGGAAAGAAAAAAGAAAGTGAAACAAGAGTAGGGCAAAACAAAAACAAAAGACTAGAAACAGTGTTCACAATCATAAAAATCAGAATACACAGTGAAGAAAGAAGGCAAAGAAAAGGAGAACCACAGTGTCCGCTTTAGGCCTGTGTCTGTTGTCACTGGTAGAGAGAGAGGACCGATGGAGTCCAGATCCATGCTGATTGGTTCAGTAGAATTATGTTGGGATAATGGATAATCCTCGCAGTCCTGCACTGTGAAGTGCACTGAAGTTCAGGCTGATTCTGAGTTTTGGCTGTGAGGCTGGAACCTGAGTTGTTTAGCTCCAAGCACTCTGGGGGAGTCTTGCTCCCTGACCCTGGATGTCTCCCACAGCTGCACCTCACCCTCATTTTGGGAGCCAATAGATGAAGCATATCCATAGCTGTTCTGAATCCCAGGTTCTTTTAGTTCCTTTCCAAAATAGCAGCAGGCCAGTTGGCCTCTCCTGGGGATATCTGAATTGGAATTACTCATCAGCCACTGAGCCTGCAGCCTGCACTGCTCCTTTCTGGTGTATTTCTTTGTGGAAACCTCTGGGGTCAGCAGTGATCACTATGTCTGTTAAGTTTGAGCCTCCTCTCTCATGCTACAAACTGGGATTCACAAAGAAAGTGCTGTTTGCCGCTTCCCTCTTCTGCTTTGAAGGCTCTCTCTCTGCCCTCTCTTTACCCAATTTTCGCTTTGGATCCTTGCTGTGTTCCAGGGATTCACTTTTCTCCTCTTTCTCTTGTTGGCATATTTCAGCATCTTGACTCCAGTTCCAAAACTTGGAGTAGCTGATTTGCTGCTGCTCATCACTCCACCATCTTCCCAGAAGTCCAGTTAATTTCTATATGTGCTGTGAAGACATTAAGTCTTTTATGAATATCAGCCATCTGTATTTGTTTTTGTGTTTTGAGTTTTTTTTTTTTTTTTTGCCATGCATCACATTGCACTGAACAAATCCCTCATCTGTGCAAAGAAGGTGCTCTACCATCCAGTTACAGTTATATCCCAGCCTTTACTTAGTACATCATTTCTATTTTGCTTGTACTCAAACATATGTAACTGAAGGACTTGTTGCCTTTTTTTTTTTTTTTTTCAAGTTCGTGTAGGGGATCAAACTTAGGACTTGGTACATCCCAGGAGCAAACCCTCCCCAGTATTAGTGTTCTGAACAAACTGTTTCTTTAGATCAATTAAGAAAAACAAAATTAAACTTTTTTTTACTTCACTTATTCTGCTGTGGTGCTTTCCCTGACTATAAAATTTTCTTCTTTGCAAAAGTTTCTTCTTATACTTTTTGGAGGGCAAGTCTGCTGGCAACATATTCAGATTTTCTTTTCTGTATTTAAGGAAGTCCTTACTTATCCTTCACTTTTGAAGGATAGTGTTATAGTATTGAGAATTCTGATTTGATGATTTTTTCCTCAGTACTTTCAATACAACCATGTGTTACTTAATGATGGAGATGGGCAATGTGAGAACTAATCCCTGGGCAGTTTTGTCATTGGGCTCACGTAACGTGTACTGTCATGAATCTGTGCAGCATAGCCTGCTACTTACCTAGGTGGCACTGCCTTTCCTTCTGGGCCCATGGTGAACTACACAGTTTAAATCAAGCTCAAGAAAATGATATGCTTGGGAGGCAGTAAGGACAAAACAGATGTGGATGTTGCTGGCATAACATGGCACATACTGTTTCATGGTGCATTTCTTTTTTTTTTTTTTGTAAATAGGAATGCACCCAAAAATGATGATAAAGAAAATATGTTTGTCATCATGTTTGTACTGTACTTGTTTATGTGTTATACTTCCATGTGACTGGCAGCACAGGAGGTTTGTTCACACATCAGCACAGACATGTGAGTCAGATACATGCAGTGATACTAGGATAGCTGTGAAATCACTGACAGTTAGGGACTGTTTCAGTAGATGGATATAGTTCTTACATTATTATTGTTGTTGTTATTTTTGTTATATTAACTTAATCCTCTTTAGGTGAGGTGTTTCATTTCTCTCTGTTTTTAGGATTTTTAATTATCTTTGATGTTCTGTAGCTTGAAAAATATGTGCACAGGTTTGGTATTGCTGGCATTCATTTTTTCTTGACTTTTTTCCCACCTTTTCTGGGTTAATGTCTGACATTAATTTGAGGAAAATATGAACCATTGTTTCATGTTCATTTATTCCTTCTTTTCCTCCTGGAATTCTCATTGTATGTTATATCTTTTGCAATTATCTCCAAGATCTTGTATCTTTAGTTCATTTTTTTGTTTTGATTTTTTAGTCTTTCTTCTTCTTTGTTGTCTAGTGTTGGTAGTTTCTGTTGTGACATCTTGAAGTTCAGAGACTCTGCGTTTAGCCACTGACCTTAAACCTTTGTGAAACTCCAGGGTCTGTTGCCTGTGGGATTTCCCTACCTCAGTGTTGCTCTCTGTGGATGTTTATGCCTGTGGATTTCTGCTCAGGCAATCCAGGATTTTATGTTTTCTTAGGTTTCTCAAGTTTTAGGGATACTAGCTAGTTCTATTGGCTATTTGTTTTGTTTTGTTTTTTTTAATTAAAAAAAATTTTTTTTAATTTATTTTTTTTTTCTTGTTTCAGAACCTTTGTTTATTCACTCATTTTTATGGCCGGCTCAGCCCGCCCCAAGGGCAGGGCTGGCACAGTATGTGGTGCTGGGGATTGAACTGTGGTCCCTGAAGCCGCCCAAGCTTTCCCAAGCAGGCGCTTTAGACCACTGCGCCATCCCGCCAGGCCCCTGGCTATTCTTGAATAGAACTAAGAATTATTTATTGATTGATTGATAAAAAGTTTCTTTAGTGCTTTACTTTTTAGGATCGAGTGACCATTAACAGATTCTTTTCTAAAAAAAATAATTTATTTATTTGGTACATGGCCTTGCTTTGCAGCTTGAATTTGTAGTGATCCACCTGTCTCAGCCTCCCCAGCACTATGATTGCAGGTATGTGCCTCCATGCCCAGTTTTTATTAATAGATTCTAGTAGAATTCCTTTTTTTGCAGGGAGTACTGGGGACCAAACTTAGGACCTTCTGCTTGTCAGGCAGATGCTTATGCCACTGAAATATATCCCTGACTAGAATTCCTCTTACTGAATTAGTTTCCTGATTTCATTTTTTGGTGTGTTACTATATAATTGTTATACAGACTTTGCTGAATTCATTTATTTTTGCTATACTTTTTTGTTGGATTCCTTGGAGTTTTCTCTACATAGGATTATATGATTTGTGTGTGGGTACAGTTTTGTTTTTTTCAAATCTAGATGCCTCTATTCTCTCTCTCTCTCTCTCTCTCTCTCTGTGTCTCTTTGTCTCTCGTTGTCTATGTTCTTGACCAAAATTTGTACTAAGTTGAACTGCAGTGGTGAAATTCTTCCTTTACCTTCAGGGTAATACCTTCAGCCTTCCCTCATTGAGTGTGATATGAATTTTGATCTTCTTATAAATGCCCTTTATTTAATGTTACCAGGGCTGGCCTGATAGCTCAGCAGACTAAAGGGTCTGCTTAGGCAGAGCACAGTGGTCAGGGTTCAGTTTGAGACTGGCTATAATCTCAGAGCTTGGGAGACCGAAAACAAGAGGATTACTATGAGTCCAGTCTATATAGTGAGATGCTGTATACACGCTATCCCCTGTACTAAATGCATTAAATAAATAAATAAATAAGTGAAGTTCCCATCTTTTATTAGTGTGTTGCTATGTTATTTTTTGCATCATCAAATACTGTTGAATGTGCTTTGAAATGGTCATAGGAGTTGAGGAAATCTTTCTTTTTTTTCTGTCAAAGTGTTGGTTTACTTTGGTTTTTCATGTTGAATTCCTATTACATTCCTGGAGTAAATCCCATTCAATTATGGTATATAAAGCTCTTAATATGTTGCTGAATTTGGTTCTTTAGTACAAACTGAAGTCTGAAATTTGACTTTCAGATATTTTAGAATCTAAAACTTTGGCCATGATAATACAAATGGAAAACTTCATACCTTATGGGGTAAATACAAAAATGTGGACCCACTAAAATATTGTATAAAATTGCTTTTGTGCTGTGCATATGGGTGCAGAGATTTTATAAAAATATGGTGGATATTTCAATTAAATATTTAGTAAAATAAAAGACATAGGGCATTAATCCTTTTTTTTTTTTTTTTTTTTTTGTGGGACCGGGGTTCAAACTCACAACCTTGCACTTGCCAGGCAGGCACTTGTGCCACAGAGCTATCTCCCCAGCCCCTGGGCATTAATCCTATTTAAAGTACTTGCCCTTGATTTGTGCATACTTATTCTATCATTTTCCCACTGTCTGAAGCAGCTCTGGAAGTCATTATTTGTGTCTTTACTTGCACTGTTATGACTGGTTTAATGTCCTGAACTGATTCTAAATGTTTGCCTTTCATTGTGATATTGACTTTGGGGAAGGCCACAAGTCACTCTGTCAGATCTGGTGAATAAGGTGGCTGGAGGCACAGTGTAATAATTTTTACAAGTCTGCTTTTCCTTCAGATGACAGACAGCAGCAGCATTAACTATTTTTACCACATCTCCTAAAGACACAACTTCCAGAACTGCTTCAGAATTGGCAGGAATGAGGGGTATACTGGAAGCGAGGGGGAAACTTTTAAGGGGGTTAAATGGTAGTGTGTCATTTATGATAATTTAAAATTTAAGCATTCAGTGTATATTTCTGTCACCTGATAATGTGAAACAAATGAATTTTATATTTAGAATTGGGCCCATCTTTAAGATGTATCATTGTATAAATAGAAATATTTCAAAGTCTCAGATCTGTTCTAGTCTCAAGTGTTTCAGATAAGGGATGTTTAACCTGTGTTTCATTGAGGATTTTTGCATCTGTATATTAAAGGATATTAATCTCTGTTTTCTTTGGTATGCTCTTACTTCCATCTGAGCCATTCTTTATACTGTGGTTTTAGTGACCTTTTTAAAATTCAGGTTTCAACATAGAAATATGTTATACCAAATTATGAGACAGTAGAAGTGTATTTATTAAACATATTTTGAAAATAAGGAAACATCTTTGATGATAATCTATATTGGATTTATAATTCTAACTCAAATAAAATGATAAAAGGAGGAAGGGAGATTAAAAAAAAATTGAGGCTCTTGGGGTGGGGGTTTGATCCTCTGGCGTGCCATGCCAGCCCCACCCCTGGTGTGCACTGAGATAGGCAATTGAGACTGGGCATGTTGGTGTGAGCCTGTATCCCAGCTCTTGGGAGGCTGTAAACAGTCAGATCACTAGGAGCACAATGTAATAGTGAAACTCTGAACATCCTGTAGACCCTTCCCTAAAAGATACAAGAAAAAGAATCAGCATTGGAGTAGAAAAATGTTAATTGCCAGTATTTCTACAGTGATGCTCATCAGCTAGAAAACTGAAGAGACCACTTGTAAAATCTGCTAACAGTTAATTAGAATTAAAATAGTATATAGGAGCTACATGTAACTTCTAAAATAAATTAAAGAACTGTGAGAAAAAGCCTGTAGGAAGAGTCAGGTTCATAAAAATATACTTAAATTCTGAAGTGTGTTTTATATTTTCGAAAGAAAGATTTTATAGGTAAATATTAAGAACAGCTAATTCATAAAATAAACCATGATCATTAATCTTAACTATTTCAGAAAATTGCTGAAACTTGATATAAATCACATTTTCCCTATGTAATGTAAGAGATTTATAGTACTGAATATTTGATGGTTCTTAGGTTTCCATTGTCCTGATGTGAAATATATAGATTGTAAGCTGCTCATACATGTTAATTTTAAAAATACCTCCAAAGATATAATAATGAAAAAAAGGGAAGATAATTCATGGTAAAATAGTATTTACTGCAAATAAAAGCTCATGCTAGAAGGAATGATAATTGAATATTGTGTTTTAAGTTTTACATGTATTATATGATTTGATCCTCACAGTGTTCCATTAGTTTTTGGCATTGTTAGTATTTTAAGAGAGTAAGAAATAAAGGATCAGAAATGCTTTAATTCTCATAAGGTCACATAGTTAGGAAATGCTAGACTGGGATTTTAACCCTACACATGAGGCTTTAGAGCTTGCGTTTATAATTTCCGTTCTTAGAGGTGGTCTGAGCTTGAATACTTCAAAGGCACTACAGATTTGTTTTAAACTCTTGAGCCCCTCTTTCTTTACTGGACTGTTCTGTCTCACTGGATGTTATCTCCGTTTGACCAATTGCTGAAGCCAGAACTGTGGTAGAATCATACCTCCTTCAGTGCAATCAATCTCAAGCCAGTGATCACTAACACATTTTAAATTTTGCTTGTTGAACAATTGTTAAATCCTTTCACTTCTTTATTTCAAATACTTCCAGGCTCGGTCAAACATTTGTCTTCTGGCTGGACTACACTATGCACCTTGAGCTTCTACCCTATCCCCTTGTGGTGTGATCTTCAAATATAGAAACTGTAGGGGCCCGGCGGGATGGCTCAGTGGTCTAAAGCACCTGCTTGGGGAAGCTTGGGCGGCTTCAGGGACCACGGTCCGATCCCCGGCACCACATGCTGCGCCAGCCCTGCCCTCGGGGCGGGCTGAGCCGGCCATAAAAATGAGTGAATAAACAAACAAAGGTTCTGAAACAAGAAAATAAACAAACAAATAAATAAAGTTAGATCATTAAAAAAGAAAAAGAAACTGTAGCCTCTGTCTGCCCCAAGTCGTGCATGTAATAGCTACTTAATTTTCTTCATGAGGAAACTGAAATTGAGAGGTGTAGCAGTCATTCTCATGTAGACTTGATTGCCACTTACTAGCTTCAAGTCTGAGGGTTCTTCTCTGTTAACTGGTGATAGAAATGGTGCCTGTCTCTTGGGTTGTGGGAATTACATAAGCTAATACACCTCAGACTTTGGAGTAATAATGCTTGGTCTATATTAACATACTTAGTTAGTGGTGGCTGTTGGAATATATCTGAGGTCATGCAGAGCCAATCCTAGGTAAAAGTTCTGTTGTGCTGTTCTGTATCACTTGGGATTCTTGAAGATCTATTCTGTTGTGAGCTGAAATAATCTTCGTACTTTCCTTGAAATACCGTTGAAGAAACTGGACAGATATATTTTGTAGTCTTCTGTTTAATCCTTTACATATAAGGACCATTGTTAACCTGGGAGAATGATTTCAGTTATATAATGAAAATTATGCTTACTCAGGAGACAAGCGTTTTAGATTGTACAGAACTTTAAATATCCACTTAAGGGGCGCAGCAGGATGGCTCAGTGGTCTCAAGCACCTGCAGGTGGCTGCAGGGACCGCGGTTCGATCCCCGGCACCACATGCTGCGCTAGCCCTGCCCTCAGGGCAGGCTGAGCTGGCCATAAAAATAAGCAAACAAACAAAAGTTCTGAAACAAGAAAAATAAATAAAAATATCCACTTAAGGTCTTTGCATTCATATATTTTTTTTAATAAATAATTAAAGGCTTTTAAGGAAGTAGTAAATTCTATATGTAGGTTTGTGTTTAGAAATTGATCTGAATCCTTCAATTGGAATGATGCTTTTTGATACAATTAGGGGACATAGGAGATGGCCCTAGTTTAGTGGGAGAGAAAGCAAACTTTGTTTTCAATAAGTTAAGTTCCAGTTACTTATACATCCTCTGCCTGGCAGTGCCCTCAGGTTAAATGTGGGAAGGAAGTCAGGAGAGAAGCCTGAGATGTGAGCCCTGAAACTGTATAGTACAATAGAAGAGAAAGCAGATGAGCTGTGACAGCTGGCATCCTAGCAGGAAGCAGCACAGGTGATCTGTGCGTGGGACAAGTTTTGTCAGTGATGAGTCTTTTAACTGTGTACCTGAAAACGACAAAGGTGTATTTTACGTAGTATCCTGTAATGTCATTTTTCCAATATGCATGGCCTTCTCCCAGGTAGTCTGATTTAATGATGTAATTTATGTCCCAACTGTGGTTTTTTTAAAAAAGCTTATCTTGAAAAGGAAATGTGGAATAAGAATAAAGTACTTGCAGGGAACTTAGATAGTAAATTTGTTAAATTTCATGTTAGCTAGACATGTTAGAGCCTTTGTTCTTAGAATACCACTCTAACTCAAATGTGTTTTGCCCCCCTTTTCCTTAACTAGGAATTGTGGTGCTTGGAATAAACAGAGCTTATGGCAAAAATTCACTCAGTAAAAATCTTATAAAAACGGTGAGTGTAAAGATTAAAATGTTTACTTCTGATATTAAGATCTAATGTTAAAATCAGTCTGAAAATGATTTTTTTTTTCTTTTTACTTCTTGCCCTCCCTGTTTTGGTTTAGTTATCAAAAACTGTGGATGCTTTAAAATCTGATAAGAAAGTTCGGACCGTAATATTTAGGAGTGAAGTCCCAGGGATATTCTGTGCTGGTATGTAAATGAATTTTATTGTGAAATAATAGCCTATTTCTCTTTTGTCATGAAATTATCTTAAAAGCTGTTTCACTAACATGTTCTGTAGCTTGAATTTTGTTGCCCCAGCAACTCCTCTTGTCTTCTTTTTTACTGTTTCACAAGAAAAAGTACTTAGAAATTTTTATCACGTGAGTTATTTTAGAAGTTGAAAAATAATTTGAACCGTTAAAATATATTTGTGGCATGTGAATAGTATTTTCCCTTCCATCAATTAGGGAGGGAAAATTAAGTCTTCTATGTCATCATTATGCCCTGTACTTTCAGTTGTTTAATCAGTACTGTACTTGATCAGTGGTACCTGCCATGTCACAAAACATTCAGTGTAGAATTTGTTTTGGAGACTGGTAGTTAGTTGTAGCAACACCCACCTGAGTGAGTACAATATGTGGTTGTACAGTATTTCCAGGTTAGCATTTGGGGTAGCAGAAGTTGTTACTAAGTTACATGTATATTTTTCTGCTCATGCTGCATTACCAAAGCCAAGTAAGAATGTAGATTGCATTTTACTTATTTCTCAGTATTTCTGAACCATTATATTGACTGAATCTGTTCCAAGTAGTAAAAAGTGTAGGTGATCAATGTGAAGAAAGATTGGCAATTTATGGTGTCTTATAATTTACCAGTCAGCGTATAAAGATGGAGTTTGAGGGATAAAATATACTTTTTTAGTCAAAATATACATGGGTAATTCCCTTGAAATAATCAGATATTTAGGGGAACTATTTACAGTGTTCTGTTCATTAAGCAAGAATTTACTGAATATTTAGAATACATGTTCTGAGAACATGAGAATATTTGTAGACAAAGTTTTTAGAGGGGTCTTAATTGTGGTTGATACTGTTTAGTTAACTGCTCAGTTTCAGAAACTTCAATATCTTACCTTAAAAGATTATAGAGTTATGATCACATAAGAACACACAGTGTGAATGAGTTATTTTTTGGGTTTGGTAAAGTTTTATTACTTTCTTCAAATGTGAATATAACAGACTTAAGAGGATTAGCTTTTGACTCCTGATTGCGAATCAAAAAGTGTGGTACCAGTGCACACTCCTGTGCTTGGGCTGTGGTGTTTGACATTGTACACCATGACCTTCACATTTGCCAAAGGTGATACTAGCTGCCTAGCAGGGGTGTTAGAGATTTCACTGTGACAGTGCATTAGAGTTAGCCCTTGGTCTCTTGTGAAACGGTGTGGTGTTTGCCTATAACTTACCTACATCTTCCTATAAATTTTAAATTGGCTCTAGAGTGCTAGTAATACCAAATGCAGTATAACCATGTATATAAGCTTACGCTATATTGCTTAGGGAATATTAACAAGAAAAAAGTTAGCATATATTTAGTAAAGGTGTCCTACTCCCATCCCTCACTGTTTTCTCTGTGGTTGGTTGATTCAGAGGATATGGAATCTGTGGAAATGGAGGACCAAATTTCGTCAATAAATGATAACTTTATGGTTCTTATAAAGGTTTTATATTTCGAGTTCCTTTTTTTTCTTAAGCAATATGAGGAACTTAAACAAGAGGATTTTGATTCTTATTTCTGTACTATTTCTATTGTCTTATTAATTATTATACTCTTTAAAATAAATTTTTTTTAAAAGACAAGGAAAAAATTAGGACTTCTTGAAAGCAAGTGTTCATATTCAATTATATCCTCAATCTTGCATAACTATATCTGTTAATCTGAGCAAGAGTTTTGACATTAAAAGTAGATGATATGGGACCAGGGAAATAACTCAGTAGGATAGGTGCTTGCCTGGCAAGTGCAAAGGCCTGAGTTCAATCCCTGCTCCTGCAAAAAATAAAGAAAAAGAAAAAAAATATATATGACAGCCATCGTTAATTAGCTATTCCTGTTTTGAAAATCTGTAATATATACAGTGTTGTGTGTTACTCTGTTTTTGTCTTTTTTTTCTATTTGTTTTTGCTTCTATTTTTACTTTCCAAAATAAAATGAAATTTTAAAAAATGAAGTAACAGTAATAGTAAAATAAAATAAAGTAAAAACTACATACACAGAAAAACTGACGCAGAAAGTATACTCATTTATTGGTTATTCTTTTGGACCCCCCCACCATGTCCCCAAAGTCACTCATTTTCCTTCTTCGCCTCCACAAAGGTTTCTCTTCTATTTATTCCAGTGGTATCTTGGTCATTTCTAAAAGTGTAAAGTTCATAAAGTGATCTTGCTGCAAATTCCTTGAGTAGAGATACTTACTCTTTGTTGTCTTTTGTATTCTCAGAGCACAATATAATTATGACTCATGTATTTGCTAAAATTAATCAGCCTTTAAATAATACAATTCACTGATGATTTTTAAGGGATTGTTGGCGTATGTTTAAGGAGTTTCTCTGAATTATCTCAGACCACTGTTGTCTTAGAGACTTCTGACTGCTGACTGCTGACTTAATTTTCATTACATCCTTTAAAGTGCTAAGAAAACAAGTAACAATGGTTAAGGAGATTATTGTATTGTATTAGACCAGGTATTTTCTGATTTTAGATAACTGTTTCATGTACATTAATCAGATTTTACTTAAGAAAGTATTTAGTAAGTTGACAAGTATATAAAGAGAAGTCTTGCTCTCTATTCCTTTCGACCCCTAGTAAAAATAATAATTTTATCATTTTTTCATAACATTTCACTACAGTGATAGTAATTATTGTACAAATATATACATGCACTCATTAAAATATTAAGCAGCTAGCAGGATATATATATATATATATATATATATATATATAATAAAGATTCTTACAGTCAGGCAGAATACATAAATAAGAGTTGCAGATAGCATGTTATGACCAATATTATTATAGCTTTGTAAACTAAGTAAGTCTGATCACAGGTGATACTTTGTCTGTCTTGAGGCTTTCCAAAATCTTAATTTCATTATATTGCCACATTATATTAAGTAAATATATGTGTGTGTAGTAAATAAATTTTTTATTGGAATGTTTTTTATTTTTAAATTTTTTACTCATTTTATTTTTTGTAAATAATTTTCTTAAAATTTACAAAATGTATGGTTTTTTCATAACTTTAATTGTACCTGTATCTGAATTATTGTTAAAACGTTTGAGAGAAAAAATTTCACACTACAGAGATTTCATAGAATAATTCAGTTCTTTCATTTTGCAGAATCCCCAGGAGGTAAAGGGCCTGGTTGAAGCTAGTGATTTAGTTGGAATTTTTGACTCCCAGGGCAGGATTTTTTTGGAGTTGAGGGTAGGAGCAAACCAATAGTTTGGTACATACTAGACAAGCACTCTAATACTGAGCTACTCTCAGGCAGGATGTACTGTACAGACTGCCTATCTCTGTCTCTCTCCCTGTGTGTGTCTGTGTCTGTGTTTTTGTGTCTTTCCCTGTCCCCACACCCTCAGGCTTTTTGACAGAGGGTTCACGCTACAGTTTAGGCTTGCTTCAAACTCGCTTCGTAGCCAGGGCTGACCTTGAACTTGCATTGGTCATCCTACATCACTAATGAGTGTTTGGGTTACAGGCATGTGCCACCACATTTGGCCTCTGAAATCTCCTTTAAGTTCTTAAAATTCATGCACTTATTATGCATCTTAGTCACTCTGTTGGTTGAAAGACACTGTTCTGTATCTCTTAAAGATTAGAATATTGTCACTGGACTTATAGCATGTCTGTACCTCTTAGGAAATTGAGAAATGCATTTTGACAGCCAAACCTTCTTGTAATGCATTGACTACACTGATTTAGAGATTGGCCTCAATGTGTGCTGCTTTTCCTGTGCATATTTTAGAAATTGTTTATTAATGTTTTAACGTTTATCTTGTTTCTTACACTTGAAAGCTAAAATAACTTATTTCAAAATGTTTACTGAGAATCTTATTATTGCCTATAATGGTTATGGAAAAGTCCTTTCAAATAGGTTGCTACATTAGGTAGAAACTTATAGCCACAGTTGTCTTTAGAAAAAAAAAAAATTCCTTCTCCAGTCTTTAATTTTTAAATTATTTCAACACCAAATCTTAGTGTGCCTATGCAATTTTTTTTAACCATACCATTTTCCAGTGAAATTTTTTGAGAAATTACTGAGACTTAGGATTTTTTTTTCCTCTTTGAAATTCCTAAAATAGATGACAAACAATTCTTGGTAATTGAGTCCTATGTGTAGAATTGTAAAGTGAATGTTTCACTGAATTATATTGGTGTGGGTTTATTTAAAAAAAGGTTGTTCTAGTTCTGCTTTTGAATTCTAGTAAATTGTGATATGACTAAACACTTCTCACTGAAGCTGTCAGCCTGCATTATTGAACACAGCGTGTACTGTTCTAATAGATACAGATCTCATGACAGATACAGATATGTGGAAATCTGTGACTAATGAAGTAATCTGTTTAATATTTTTCATAAATCTTAGCTGTGTATTTATTTAATTATTTACCTTCATAAGACCCTTAGATAAATGAGGTGATAAGTAAAGCAAAAGGCGTAGAAATCATAGTTAGGTTAGCATATTAGCATAGTTTTCTTGTTGTATATCATACTTTGAAATTAAAAAAATCTGTTTGACATATGAGTTACTTGCAATGAAATTTACTCATGTTAAGTAAAATTGACGAGTCTTCACAGGTGCTAAAACAATGATCAAATTCATGATATAGGCCATGTTCCTCATTTATATACTTTTCTCTTTCATTTGTAGTCAGTCTTCTTTCCTTATCCTGATGTGTTAAGACACAGGTTTCCTTGGAACTGTTACACTTTTATCTATTCTAGAGTTTCTTCTAAATGGACTCATAGTATAGGTGGTCTTTTGTGTCTAACCTCTTTCACTTAGCTTAATGTCTTGAGTTCACCCATATTCTGTACTTTCATTGATCTTTTTTTAGGGGGAGGGCAAGTATGATTTTCAGCTAATTGATTATTCAGTTTACTTGCCAGTAGTCATTCACTGTATGGGTATTTTTTTCTTTATCAGTTGATAATCATTTGTGTTTTTCTATCTTGGGATTTTATGCGTACTATTTCTAGATGTATGTTGGGTTAGTTAGTTTTCTATTACTGTAACAAAATACCAGAGATAATTAAAGAGAAAACAGCCTTATGTTGGCTCAGAATTTTGGAGTATCTGGCCCATAATGTGTCAGCTACTTTGACTTGGGCCTGTGTAAAGGCAGCACATCATGGTGAGAATGCTTAGAGAAGCAAAAGCAGTGACAGTCATGTGCTACTCTGGGACTGTACCTTACCATATGGACTTTGGAGAGGGTAGGACATTTAACACTCAAACTATAGCAGCTTGCTGGGATATAGCTCAGTGGCACAAGTGCTTGCTTGGCAAGCACAAGGTCCTGAGTTTGATTCCCAATCCAAACAAATAAACAAACTCTAGCAGCTTCTGTGACCACTTACATATGGGCCTTTTTGTGAGTGATTTTATTTCTCTTGGGTAGATACTTTGAAGTAGAATTACTGAGCTTTGCCATAACTGTATGTTTATTTTTATTAGAAACTGCTAACCATGTAAAAGGCCATGGATTTGATTGCCAGTACCAGAAAAACAAAATAGAATAAAACCCAAGAAACTGCTGGCTGTTTTCCAAGAAAATTAAGTTTTTTTTTTTAATTTTTTTTTTTTAAATTTTAATTTTATTATTTTTTTCTCTTGTTTCAGAACCTTTGTTTGTTTATTCACTCATTTTTATGGCTGGCTCAGCCTGCCCCGAGGGCAGGGCTGGCACAGCATGTGGTGCTGGGGATCGAACCGCGGTCCCTGAATCCTCCCAAGCTTCCCCAAGCAGGTGCTTTAGACCACTGAGTCATCCCGCCGGGCCCAAGAAACTTAAATTTGTATTTTGCCAGCAATGTATGAGAATTCCAGGAGTTCCTATGCCTTTTTCAACACTTCAATGTCATTAATCTTTTTTATTTTAGGCACTTATCAGATATGTAATCATATGCTGTTCGGTTTTAAGTTTTTACTTCTTGTGCTTGTTGTGTATATATACTTTTTGGTGAGATGTTTATTCAGATCTTTCCTCCACATTTCTTATCAGAACATTGTATATTATATATTCTTGATACAAGTCTTTTATCTGGTATATTTTGCTAATGCTTTCTTCTAGTTGCTTTCTTTATACTTTGAGACTCATTTGTCATTTTTTTCTTTTATAACTCATACTGTTCATGGAGGGGGTTTCAAAGGAGCACTGTCTTATCCCTAAGGTACAATACAAAGATTTTCTCCTGTGTTTTCTTGTATTGCTTTTGTAGTTTTTATATTTTGAATTTAGATTGATAATGTATTTTGAGTTTAATTTTGAATATATTGTGAGCTAGAGATTGAGGTGTTAGAATAAAATGACATTTAGTTTTTGCTCTGATTGGAAGTAGAGGGAACTGAACGTTTCTTGAATGTGTATGCATTTGGTTTATAATTCAATGATGTAAGCCAGAGAATCGCTAGATAGCTTTTCAGGTGGGAACTTCTAAGTAGCACTTACAACTATAGGATAAGCAGATTAAAAGTTTTACTATTCTTGCCTCTGGGAAGCAGAAAAGGATCAGGAATTAAGTTTAATCACCAGTTACCAGGGACTTAATCAGTCACACCTCTGTAATGATACAGAATCATAAAATTGGTCAATTGGTGCAGGTCCCTTTCTCCATATTTGGTTTTAGATGTGGCATTAGAGAAAAGAATCACAAGTAATGCCGGAAATGAGATTTGCTAAATCAATTAACAGAACTCAAGGAAGTATGTTACTTACTATTACTGGTTTATTATAAAGAATAAACTAAGGAGCAGCTAAATGAACAGTTTCATAGGAGAAGTTGGAATGAAGAAATTGTGGAGCTTCTGTGCCTTGAAGCAGGAGACTAGAGTATGGCCAAATTGGCTGGGCAAGTGAGCGTGACATGTTCATTCATCATGGAGATCCAGAGCTCAAGTGCAGAATACAGTTGCCAATACCTGCAGCTGGGACTAGCTAGAAAATGCAGTCTTGAGTGCCTGTGGTATGAAGAGAAGAAGGTTTTGACATGATGGGCTAGATATGACGTCAGTCTGAAGAAGGAGGGACATACAAGACCTCTGCCATTAACCTCATGGCCAGTGTGAACTTTCTCATTGACCTGCTTTCAGTATACAGATTGTACTGCTTTTTGTGCCTTATGTTAATTTAATTTTATTTTTCTCTAGAAAACCCCAAGTATTATGCCCAGTGAGTTTATTGTGGAATTCACAGAATTGAGAGAGCTTTTGCAAGTTGAAAAACATTGCTTATATGCTTAGTTTCCGTCACTCCAGTCACTTTCATACAGGAGAAAATTGTGGCCACACAGGATCAAACCCTGTCTCCTAATTAGAGCCAAGAATGTTCATTTATCTCCACTCATTAGATTCTCCCAAAATTTCCAAGCTTGGTTCAATACACATTTCCTTCAGCCTAAGGCAGTGGGCCAAGAGAGAAGCGTCTTTGGTTGGGATCCCAGGTCTGCCATTTAGTTATTACACACTAGGACAGACACTTTCCTCTGGCAGCTTTGGCTACCATTTTAGGGATAAGAACAATGCAACAGTTTGCATAAATGTTCTGCAAATCTCATGTGTTCACAAGTTGAATTTTTAAAGGACACCGAGCAGCAGGAGCGCTGATCTGCAGTTGCCAGTTCAGGTCTTTTTTTACCTTTAGTAAGTGTAAAACTTTACTACTCCCCCCTGCCTTTGCATGTCTTGCAGAATACCCAAGGACCTAGAAAGAGCATATGTAAAAACCTAGCACCCAGTGACAGCCCTATACATGCAGCCACTCTCCCAAGGAGGTTGTCATGTTCACTGAGCTGAAAACTCTCTTAATCTTGTTGTTTGAAAGTTTGGTTTTTTCTTTAGTGGACATTTTTATTATAGAGGTACCATGGATTAAATTCTACTCTTCACAGGCTTCTGTGAGGGTGGAGTGAATATTCCAACACTTTATTCTTCTGGGTTACTAGTCCTTTTGCTGAAGCTGTTTAGAGACCCCAAGAGCATAAACTGTGATGCTATTTGAGAAAGGCTGTCTTTGCGCATCAAAAAATACTGTTACAAAGGTTTTAAATACTATGAGTTATTTTTGTGTTTTCTTTTTACATGTATATATACATTTTTTTTGGTACCATTTCTTAAAATAATTAACTTTCCTCCCATTGTATTGAGAGGTACTAAAAAGTCACTTGAGAGTATGTGTCTATGAGTCATGTGTGGCTTTCTGTTCTGTTCTATAAATGTATCTATCTGTCTTGTTGCCAATGCCATACTGTTGCAGTTAATGTATATAGAACTTGAACATTGTATTAATCTATTTGCTGTTGCTGTAACAGAATACCTGAAGTTGGATAAAGAACAGAAGTTTATTTGGCCCACAGTTTTGAAAGTTGAGAGTTGAGATGGGACCTTATCTATTTTGCCTCTGCTGAAGGCTCCACTGGCTCTGTCTCATCATGGCAGATGACTTCTCCAGTGGCAGGAACATCTGTCAGACACAGGAAGCCAGACATCCAAGAAGGGTCAGTGTTGATTTTTTTTTTTTTTTGTCTTTTTGAGACAGGGTCTCGCTATGCAGTTGAGGCTGGTCCTGTGCTCACTTTTGTAGCCCAGGCTGGTCTCGAACTCGCACCAGTCCTCCTGCCTCAGCCTCCCAAGTGCTGGGATTACAGGCATGAGCCACCACGCCCGGCTTACAGTGTTGATTTTTAGTAGACCTACTCTTAGAAGGTAATGTAGGGTCCAGTCAGATCTACCTTAGTCCCCACTGTGATAATCACCTGTTGGTCTCCTCTTATAAAAGTGTCTCACCACCTCCCGCAGTTCCCTTCACAAGAGACAACCACCCACCAATACAGGAACCTTTGGGGACATGTTCAAACTGTAGCTAAACCATAGTAACACATTCTGTTAAATTGGTTTTGAAGTGTTTCATGTTTTTGATGCCACTATAAGTGGAGTTTCTTTTTTAATTTTAGTATATGTGCTGCCAAAGCGAGCACTGGAGTTTCTTTTTTAGTCTAAAATTTTTTATTCCTAATAGACCGCTACTGCATATACTAGTAGTTTGTTTTTATCCTGCAATCTTGTTAAACTTTTCATTTGTTTTTAGTTTTAGGAGTCTTTTTTGGATATACTTGGGGTTCTCCTGTAGGTAATCATGTAATCTGCACATAAAAGTAGTTTTACTTCTTTTCAGTCTGCTTTGCTTTAGTTTTCTTCTTACAGCATTGACCTAGACCTTTACTATAGGTTAAAGAAATATGATGATACTCTCCTTCCTTGACATTTTATACTTTCAGTAATAACTTCCAAGTTTTTTTTGTACTGGGGAATTGAACTCAGGACTTCGTGCTTCTAAGCATGTGCTGCTTCACTGAGCTAAATACCTGGTTTGCCTCCCCTACTTTTAGCAGATGCAATTTATAAGGTTGAAAAGTTCCTTTTTATTCCTTGTTTGTTCAGGAATTAAAAAAATAGGAATATGAACTATTTCATATCAATTTTGGGGGGAATCTTCATAATCAAATATAAAAGTTGTGTTTTATTTTATATGATTATATCTTGGTCATAATGTTTTTATGTATTGTTAGATTTGATTTGTTAAATTTTATTGCAAGAATTTTGTTCATAAGGGGAACTGATTCTTTGTTATGTCCATTTTTGGTATTGATCATGCTGATCATAGGAAATGAATTAAAAACTGTTTCTTCTGCTTTTCAGACTTTATAGAGAATGTGGTACACAAATTCTCTGTGAAAAAGAATTGTAACTATTAATTTAATATCTTTATGGATACAGAGCCATTGAAGTTTTTTTTTTAATGGCTTATGTTTTTAAATAAATTCTTAGAAGTTTTCACATTTATTGGCATGATATTTACAACCTTTATTTTTCTTTTAATATCTTCTGAGCCTAAAATTGTATCTCATCCATCTTTAATGTTAATTGTCTTTTCTCTTTAAAGTGCTGCAATCCCTTGCTGATCTTATGAACAGAAAATTTTGGTTTCATTGACCATTTTTCTTTTTAATTTTCTATTTCATTGTCTTCTTTATTTTCTGTTTATTTTGAATTTATTTTTTTTTTAAATTCTTAATTCTTAAGGTATAAGTTTAGGTCATTGATTTGGGGCTTTTTTAAAAATAACCTTTCACTAATATTGTTGTTTTAATTTCTTCACTTGAACATGCCAGAGTTGCCCATGAACAGGAAGTCAGTACTCATGTTCTCTCTGAGGAAGGAGTAATTGACTTGCTGTTGCTGATTCATTATGGCAAATTACCATTTTTACTGTTTCATCCATGTAGATTCTATTTTCTTCTTAAGGAATTAGAAATGTGCATTAGTAAGTACCTTCCTGCTGACTCACACCCCTGGCTGTCATTCTTGTCCCCTTAACACCTTCCCTGTGCAGTATCCAGATGACCCTCAAGAAACCAAAAGATCCTGCTCCCCTGCTGTACCAGAGTACTAGAGCTGCCCATGTCTGGATCCTAAACCAAGTGGACTTGGGACTTTGGATGACAAGGGGCAAGTGGCTGATGGAGGTTGAAGACTTCTGAGCAAAACGGGGGCCCATATGTGTGGGCGGCAGGAGGAAGCTGAGAAGGAAAAATGACAATGGGAAATTAGAATTCATAGCAGTGTGAGCAGGGGGCATGCAGCCAGGGATGTGGAGGCCACAGCACCCTTCATTAGTGTCTCTAAGAGCACACAGTCTTGCCACATAAATACTGGGTAGCCCAGAAATACCAGCTAATCCTTCTGAGCATGTGGGTTTTGTGCAGCAGCAATGGGAAACTGATCCCATGTGATTGGTACCACCCACTTGGTCTACAACCCATTTCTGCTGTTCTCTCTCTTGTCTGCTTTACCTTACCTTAGCTCTGCTTCCCGACTTGTTCCTATGCAACAGAGCTCTCTTCAACTTATACTTGGTATTCCTTTTTCTTGGCGAGCCTCTGTTCAAGTGTCATCTTCTGAGTAATTCCCTTGTCACTTAAGCCAAAGTAGATTTCCCTGCTTCCCCAGCTCTGCCACATTTTCCTGTTTTGGAGTTCCATTGCTGAGCTTTTTGGTTAAGTTTATTTTTTATTATTTATTATCAGTCTACCTGTCCACAATTAAGCTCCTTCCCTGGAATCTAGGCAAGGGCCTGTTGCCCGAATAGTGCCTACCTGGCTCGTGGAAGGAGCCCACAGCTGGCTCATGGGACAGCTGTGTTGGGTGGTGAGAAAGAAGCTTCAGCCAGGTGTCCAGTGAAATAATAGAGCATGTGTAGGTAGGTGGCTAGTGTAATTAAGAGTGACTTGTTCTTGAGATCCTGTCAGAATTTCATAGACAGATAGTACCTAGAGTACTAGTAAATCCAACTACTTTCTTCCCCTCTTGAGTTAAAAGAATTTTTATTTTATTTTATTTTATTTTGTATCTTTTTACTTACTAGGTATAGGATCTTACCACTAAGCTTAGATTCATCAATTCTCCTGTCTCAAGCTCCAAGTGCTGGGATTACAGGCATGCACCATCTTGCCCAGTTTTAGTGGCTGGCATGGGTATACCCAGGGGTCTGGGGACAGCACAGCATATGGTACTGGGGATCCTTGTGTTTGCCACACAGGCACTTAGACTGCCGAGCTATCTCTCCAGCCCTCACTTTGTGAATTTGTAGCAGATTTATTACCTGTTGTTAAAACTATTTGAAAATGTACTTGTTGTTTACCCAAATAGACTTCTAGCTTCCCCCCTCTCCAGCAGGGATGGTTGGGAGGAGCAGAGCTGCTTGGGGGTTGGTGGTGAACAGAGAGCAAACCTCTCTTGAAGTCAGAGTCCTGCCTCCTGGGTGATGGCTAGGTAGGCCAGAGAGTCTGGTTTGCCTCTGAACTGTCAGATTAGGTGGAGCACTAACTGCTGAACAGTCATGTGAGAAAGTTGCTTTTCTTAAAGCCATTCCTAGCAGTTGATATTGGATAGTAGTTGGATTTGTCAGACTTCTGTGCAGCTGGCAGGAGTCAATGCTGGGATCAGGAAACTTTTTCAGTTGTAGATCAGATATTTTAGCTTTATGGGTCTCTTTCAATCATTTTTACATAGTCTTTATCTTACTTTTATAACCTTTTAGAAAAGTAAAGGCCATTCTTAGGTTGAGGGCTATTAGACTGTTTTGGTTACTATAATGAAATAATTGAAGCAGACTATTAAGAAATGGATGTATAGGGTCCTTTAGATAATAGTATAGGAGGTACCGAGGCCATACAGTCACGTGAGGAAGGCCTTTGCTAATTGTCTCAGTCACTCTTGTTGCTGAGACAAAATAAAGGAAGGCAGGGTTTATTTAGCTCACAGTTACTGGAGGTTTCAGTCTGTATTTGGCTGGCTTCAAGGGAGAGCAGCACATGGCAGAGGGCAACAGTTCATGGCAGCAGCAAAAAGCAAGAGAGCAAAATGGAGGAGTAGCTGCAACAGTGGCAACAGAGAAGTCTGTCTTAAGTTGTATTCAGACTATCTGCCCAGGCTGGGGAAGTACTCACCCCCAAAATCCCAGCAATACTAAGACCCATAATCCCAGAGGATCACCAGTTAATCTCAAACCCTAGAAGCCCCCACCTCCCACTGCTTGAGGTTTTGGGGGAACACCTAGAAACACTGTAGCACTAGTAGAATACCAGACATCACAAAATAAGAGACAGGGCACATCTTCTCCTTCTATGTATCAGCTCCTAGGAGTCAGTCATTAAGAGTTTCATCTAATGATCCTATCTTTTTTTTTTTTTTTTTCCCTGCATAGTGGGCACTCCTGGCATCTGGGGCTGAGACGGCACACCTGGCATGTGGGGCCAGTGATTAAACTCAGGTCTTTGTACTTGCCAGGTTGATGCTTATGCGTCTCTTTCTAGTCTTGACCTTATCTAATTTTAAAAATTTCTGAAAAGCATCACCATCATCTTTAAAACACCTTAATTAAGTTAATTTATTTATTGCAGTACTGGGGATTGAACCCATTATATACAGTCCACCAAAATGTATTCGCACTTTGGAAAAAATATATATAAATATTTTAATAATAAATTTATTGAAATGTTTTGAGATTAGAACAAGTTACCCTTAGGGCCAGTCAAATACCTCAGCAGATTAAAGCACCTACTAGCAGGCGCAGGCATCAGGAATTTGACCCCCAGGCCAACTGTGCCAGCCCTGCTCTTGGGGCACACTGAGATAGCAATTGAGACTGGGCATGGTGGTGTGTACTTGTAATCCTAGCCTTTGTGGGGGGCTGTAAATGGGTGGATCACTATGAGTCTGATCTAGTAGTGAGACCCTGAACACTCTGTAGACCCTTACCTTAAAAAAAAAAAAGTTACCTTTGGCCTCAGTAATTACAAGAGGTGCTCAAAGTGGTTCGTTAGCTTCCAGACATTTATTAGTACAGCAAAATGCTGCTTGAATGGCCTTGGTCTTTTGAGAGTGCTATATGTGCATTTTCAGTTTCTTCTTTAAAGGCTAGCAGTATAGTGAGTTTTCCATGATATACTGCATCTTCTACCCACCCATATGTGAGTAATACCATCTGTTGAAAACACATTGTATTTTTCTTTTCCTGAAGTGTTTTTTTGTTTTTGTTTTTTGACAGATTGTATATATTTTTTAGTTAGGGCTTTGCTAAGTTGCCTTCTGCCCAGGCTGTGCTCAGGCTTATGATCTTCCTGCTTCAGCATCCTAGAGTGCTGGGTGTAAGGTCTTGTGCTGCCATGGCCCAGCTTGCTTTTGCCTCTCTGATACCTCCTAGTGGGGATTACATTTGAGCAGAGGAAACCTTGGGAGCACTCATTAGCAAGGGTGGTGGAAAAAGAGACCAACCTGTGGGCTGTGGTCCCTTGACTTCTATCCAGGTGCAATTCTTTTGTCTCCTTTTGGCTTGTCCTTGGATTCTGTCCCCTTATTGCTGGAGGGTCTGGCCAAGGATGTGATAACTGGAAGAAACTGGAGAGATTTCTCTGAGGAGGTGGTATGGCATGACAGGCAGTAAAATTTTAGCTCATGCTTTGGGGCCAGCCTGATAGCTCGGAGGACTAAAGCACCTGTTGAGACAGAGAGCAGTGGCCAGGGCTTGATCTCCGGAGTGCCATGTCATCCCTGCCTGCAGGGTGCTCTGAAACAGCAGTTGAGGCTAGGTGTGGTGGCATGCACCTATAATCCCAGCACTTGGGAGGCTGAAAACAAGAGAATAACTCAAATCCAATCTACATAGTGAGACCCTGTACATACTATTGTAAATACAGGAAAAAAAATTGTCATGCTTCTTTTGTGATGGGTGATCTGAAAACAGCAGTACAGTCTACATGGTTCAAGAAATAGTAAGGACAACAATATGCATTATATTAACTATTGGGGCTGTACTATTAACATTTTTTGAAATGATCTCATTGTTATTTCTTATTAAAAGTAATAAAAAAGAAAAGAAAAAAAAAAGAAATAGTGTTCAGTGATAGTGTCTTTGGGTGAATGTTAAATTAAAAGGCCAGTACCAGCCACGATGATCTTGAGGTTTATGGTTCCTCAAAATTCCCTAACTTTTAGAATTTCTGTGTGAATAATTTGGGACTTTCGGGGCCAAAATAAGGTCAACATAGATGGAAATAATCAGTATTTTTACATGTTCCATAAAACATAATGGCAGTATGATTAATAAATACCAATACATTAGCACATTTTCCACAGATTAAACATTTGTAATAATGGATACTGTGCATGTTTTTTCCCCAAAAAACCTGTGAATGTTTTTGATTTTTCCCTTCTGATTACCTTCCTGGAATCTATCTCTTTAAGTTGTCTCTGCTGGAGATCTGCTGGCCTGGGGCTCCTATTGGTCCAGCCCTAACTCCTTCCCACCTGCTGTAATCAACCAGGCATTGATTGCTCAGATCACAGCTGGCTGGTTGTTGTTTCTTTCTGGGAATGATCCCAGTGGATGTGGTTGTTGCTCTTTCCCTGTGAAGTTGTTTTGTTTTCTAGACCTTGCCCTGCAGATCTAGCCACCTAACTGTCCTGATGGCAGCAAGTCCAGCTGTTGTGTGTGGCCCCTGCTATGCACTAGTCTGCATACTGCCTTGGAAGAAAGCTGGGACCATTATTTTAGGACCAAAGGACCAAAGCCCTGTCACAACAGCTACCATCGGCTGTCACTACCTGTTGACCCATATCAGAAATGATCTTTTCATTTAGCACTGGGAGGGAAGAGCCTGGCAGCTGTTGTTCCATCTTCATTCAAAGTTCAAGTCCCCAGCTGTATCTGGGGTGAATGTTGTTGAACCAAGGTCAGGGTGCTCCATGAACTTGTTACATCATTGTTCTTGCTGCTAAGCCTCTTAGGAAATACATTATATTTTCCACACATACATGTGTATGTATATTAGTTTCTAAATATATTTTAAAAACCGTGACTGCATGATAACTGCATTTTGAGTTAATACTCATTTTCTCCTCCCTTTCCATTTGTATCATCTGCTCAGTTCCATAATACGTAGAAAATATTTGCACATTCATTGATCCAGACAACTCATAATCATACTGTGTAACTAGAGCTTATATGTGATTTGTTTTTATTCCTGTCTTTAGACGGAAGGTAAACCATACTACACTATTTAGTATTAAAAGTACTGTGTTGAAAGTTACTTAAGTTTCTTCTCTTTTTGAATGTTTTATTCATTTGAAATAAGGTTAGATTTTCTCACTTTGAATCTATAAAATATTAACATGGTTTTAAAAAGCCAGAGCTGTTCATAGAGATTCAGTTAGAGAAATGTTAGCACCTGCTTTGTTCTTTCAGTTTCTTTTCTTTTAGTTTCCATTCTTGAGAGTATTAAGGAAAAGAATTTCTAGATTATTCTTCAGGTGTCTTCCTGCAAAATTAAAATTATCTACTGTGGTAGTTGATACGTTGTCTCAACTTGAGGAAGCTTGGCTGGATGGTTCCAGGGTATTGGGGGCCCCATCCTGCAGGATGCAGAGGGCCTGCCCTCTGAGTGGCCAGACACCCACCCCTGAGTGACTCAGCACAAGAAGAGCTAAGGGCTGCTTCCTGCCTGGCCCAGCTCTGCCCCACTTCCTTGGACCAGTTTTGATCTTTGGAAGAGCTGGATTTTCGCAGCCAGGCTACTTTGGAGGAGCTTTGTGCCGGCACAGAGTTTGGAAGAGAGAGGCTTGATGGATGCCACAGCTGTTGCTCCTCCTCTGTTCTTCGTTATTTTTTGCTGCCTTGGAGCCAGCGCAGTATGAACTAAAATCTCCACAAACTGAGCTAAAAAACCTTTCCTTCCTTCATTTTGAGTGTCAGGTATTTGTCCCAGCAATGAGTAAAAAGTAACTAAGACACCTACTTAAATTATTTGTTATACTAGTAGCATTTCTGTATATACTCCTTTTCCCCTTTGTAGCTAATAATGCTAGAAATCATTGTTACCCACATTCTTAGGAATGTGGTACCTGGAAGTATATGAGGGGTTAATGAGCCATTTTCAAGGTGAAGATATTACCATAGTTTGCATGTGTATGATACTGATCCTATCTTGTTTGAGAGGGATCTCTTTAGTAGAGAGGCCTTGAAGTAATCCAGAGAGACTACAATGCTATACAAAAGTGGATGTTTTGAGTCTGTTTAGTAAAAAGAGACTTTGAGAAACTGCTTTAGGAGGTATGAGGGTGGTCATGTTATACAAAGAAAAAGTGCTCCTTAACTTCACTGGTTCCTCTCATTCAGACTTTGTTTAGAAATTTCTATGGCTAAGATTAAATCCTTAGACTATCCCAGTCAAGATTCTATCCTTTAAAAATGAATGTGGACTGAGCAGAACCAATTTGTCCTTGTAGATGATGAGCCCTCACACCTTGTAACAGAAGTAACTAGACTTAAATTGTTAGTTGTCCGTATCACCTGAATCCAGTAATTATGATGTTTTCTGAAATTTCTTTATGTTCACTCTAGCTTGGTGGTAGGAAGCCTTGGCAGTCTTGTGTCTCACGTCCAGAAGGGACTGCTTAATCCATGTGGGAACCTTCAGGTTGACTGCTTAGGGGAGTGGAACAACCTGTGAGCTCAGGCTTGTGGGACCCAGCCCTAGATATTGGTGTATATTCATCTTCCAAATATGAGGGCAGTGGAGACTGAGGAGAGCAGATACCAAAAACAAAAATAAGACCGTCATTAGGAAATAGGAGAAAGCGTGTACAGTGAAAGGCTGTTAGCAGTCATGCTTCCTAGAAATTCCTGCTGCACACTGTCTTCATGAGGATCCAGCTAAAAATAAAGCATCTAGATTTTATTTGTTCATTCAGTTTTTTGAGGGAAGGGGTTACATGTTAGGTAATCTAAGAACTGAAGATAGAGCAGTGAACAAAATAGAAATAACCTGTGCCTTTGTGGAGAAAGATACTAGAGAGACCACCTGTTTTACTAGAAAGACATGTGCCAGTATATTTGAATCTTACTTGTCTGTATATGAACCCAGTAAATTGAAAGTGTTGAAAGCAGGTGTTTATACAAAGAAGCTAGGAAGTAAAGTAGATGACAGAGGAGTGAAAACCAGACATTGGTTTGATTATATTGACTGATGCTTACTTTGTAAATTTAAAAATGAAATTATTTTGAAGCTAGGGAGCAAGGAATGTGATCTTTCTCAGCAGGATAGGCCATCATTATTTCCCAAAGCACTGCATTTCTGCATTACAAGTGCAAGAAGAGTCAAAGATAATGATTGTAACAGATGTATTTGACATATGTAATTAGTTTTGATAAACTTTTGTATTCCAGGTTCATGTATATCAGTGAGAGGAAGTGTTGTTAAAATAATACAGCCCTTTGTGGTGGTGTTTGTATATGTAGGGTGTGTGTGCGTGTATGCATATATGTGCACATAATCAGGAAAAATGTAATCACAGTATGTTTAAATTTTTGTCAGAATGACTAATAAAGTAATTTTCTCACTGTCGTATTTTCTTTGAAGTGTTTGTGAAATGATCTAACAATGAAAGGGGTGCCATTGAGCTTGGCTGCTGAAGCCTGGGCTGTTTTGCCCTCTGCTGATTGTTGTGGTGTCAGGTACTGTGTGAGTGGTTGCCTACAGAGGGGAATAACTTTGCATTCCTTTCAGATGGAGGCTCTAGAAAAATTAAGCATCTCCTAGTCTGTAAACCTTTGCATATCTCAACAGACTGCTGCCACTGGAGAACTGGCTGCCACCATGGTAAAGGTAGAAATTACTTATGAAAAGAAATTAGAAAAAGTTCGAGATAACTTGTAAATACCTTGCAGTGAAGCCAGGTACTTAATGGAAGTTAGCATGGATCCTAACAAAAATATTTTAAAAGTTATATAATACAGTTAAAAGTTGCATAAGAATATAATTTAGGAAAGAAGCCTTCTTCAGGAAAGAAGCTGAGAGGAAGCTTCCAACTTCAGGGGCAGAAATAACTACAGCATAAACCCAAATTGGACAGAAGGAACGGAATGAAGTGAATATAAGCTAATGACATGGAAAACACACATTGAACTTCCAGAGCTGATACTTTCAGAAGTCAAATAATTAAACTTTTGGCATGATTAACCAGGGAGGAGAAAACAGATGTATGATATTCAAATTGAAAAAGGTATAAATTACACAGAGATTCAGTGGATAAAAACAACTTGACTCAACTTAATATTTTAGTTGATGTAGATAAATTACAAGAAAATGAAACTTACTCAAAACTGATTCAAGAAATAGAAAACTTTAGTAATCCCAGAATATAATATGATGTGAAAATCTTTCCAGAAAGAACCAGGTTCTAGGGCTGGGGAATATAGCTCAGTGCTGGCAAGCACAAGGGCCTGAGTTCAATCCCCAGTTCTGGAAAAAAAAAAAAAAGAACCAGGTTCTATTAATTCAGAGGAGTGTGCCACCCAGATATTCATAGTGAGATAATTCCAGTCCTTTTGTTTATTCTTTGAAAACATACAAAAGAGATACTCTTTCTCAGCTCATTTTATAAAGCTAGGAGAATCCTAACATAACCACCACCCCAGAGTAGCACAGTAAAGGTAAACAGGAAGCCAGTTTCCTAATCCTAGATGAAGACACTGCAGGCATAGGGCGTGTCTGTTTTTCCCATTTTGTGCTGGTGTAGGTGATAGTGTAGATTTAGTTAGTGTAAGTCACGGCCATCTCAGCCTGATCTTTGGTTTAATTGTAGGGAATAAAAGCCAGTTTACAGTGGGTTCAAGGAAGACAGCTTAGAACAGCGGCACATACAGACAGGATATTTGATGAAAGATAGTCTGTTCAATAAATGGTGCTGTGAAAACTGGCTTTCCAAATGCAGAAGATTGAATCTAGACCTATATCTCTTATCATGTACAAATCAAAAATCAAAATGGATCAGAGATCTGCCATTTAATATGCTTGAAGGTAAAATAGGTAAAACTCTTGAGGACGTAGCTGAAGCAAGGACTTTGAACAAAGCTTGGTTGAACAAGAAATAATGCCAGAAATCAATAAGTGAAATCATATCAAACGAAAAAGTTTCTGCACAGCAAAATAACCAACAGAGTGAAAGTGCAACCTACAGAATTTGAAAAAAAAAAAAAAAAGTCCCCAAATAAAATATCCAATCAAAAAAAGTGACCAAATGAAATGAAATAGACACTTGAGAGAAGTACAAATAACCAATAAGTAGATTGAGAAATGCTTACATCATTGGCTGTTAGAGAAATGCAAAGTAAAACACATTCTACCTTACTCGAGTAAAAAATAGCTGTTATCAAGAAATGAGATAAAGGAGCCGAGGAAATAGCTGAGTGGAATAAGTGCTTGCCTGCCAAGTGCAAGGTCATGAGTTCCATCCCTGGTACCACCAAAAAAAAAAAAAAAAGAAATCATATAATGACAAATGATAGGTTGTATGTGAAAAGGAACCCTTCTGCCTTATTGATGGGAATATAAAGCAGTATAAGCACTGTAGTAAGTTTCTAACTGGTCAACTTACTATACTCAGTTGAATTAAACTAGCGTGGTACTGGATTTGAGAGGCCCACCTGAGGGTTGTTCCAGTAGCATAAAGAGAGAACAGTAGCAGCTGCTGGAATGTTGTTAGGGATGCCATTTGGAAAAGATGTTGAAGCTGTTGGAAACTTCTAGTTCACTTGGGCTATTATGCTAGAAGACCTTGTCATGCTGGCTTTCCTGATGAACTTTGGAGTAGGGAGCTATAGTGCTCACCTTGAGTGTTGCTTCCTAGATCCAGTTCAGATCCTTCATCCTGCTGAAATAGACTTTCTAGCTTCCATCACTTACTTTTGAGCCTTTCCAACACAAATCCGTGAAGCAGACCTGCATGAGACTTTGTCGTGGGCTCTAGGTCTCCAGTTGGACTTGTGGGAGACATCATTATGAGCACTGGGATTTCAACTGGATGCATGCAGGGTATTAGGATCTAGGGCCTCAGCTGGGTTCTTTAATATTTAATGTGTGGATAGATTTCCTGCACCTCTTGTTTGTGATTCTTTGATTCATTATAAAATAATATTATAAAATATGTCCTTTACTATATGACTTCCCTTGCAAAAACTCCAGTCTACCACAAGCACTATAGAAATTGGTATGGAGATTACTAAAAAAAAAACTAGAAATACCTGCTATTTATCTTCCTAAAAGAGTTAAAGAAATCACATTATAGTGATACATGCACACATATGTTGGTTGTAGCACAGTTCATGATAGTTAATTCTTGGAAGTAGCTTTCATGTTCATCAACAAATGAAGGGATGAAAAATGTGATATTTACATGATGTGCTATCATGCTATGAAGAATGGTAAATGAGTCATTTATAAGAAAATGAATACACCTTGAAACCATACTGTTAAGTGAAATGAAATAGACACTCAGGCTTAAACATCACATTCTCTTAGATGCGAAACCCAAGTAATAAGTAAAAAGCAAAACAAAACACAATAGGAAGTAAGGAGATCTTTCTCAAATGAGAATGGGATCAAGAGATGGGGGAGGGCAGAAGGACAGGAAGAAAAGGCTTGAGAAAAGGAATTAAGTTGCACTGTATACATGCACCAACTCTACACAAGGAATGTAAACATACACTGCCATCATGTACTAATAAAAAAGACCAAGATGCTTGAATGTGCAGAAGCTGGAGTGATTCACAACTAATGACCTTTCAGCATTATAATACCTTGCAAATATATGGGCCTTTCACCCATAGGTGTGTTAGGGTTTGTTATGGTTTATGTCTAGTTGTCCCCCCAAAGCCTCATGGAGTCATTGGGCGGGGACTTCTAGAGTTTGAGACTTGATCCGTGATCCCTGGGATTATGGGTTTTAGTACTGATGGGATTATGGGTGGAAGTACTTCTGGGATTATGGGTGTAGCCTAGGGCAGGAGCTAAGGCGGAGAGCCTGAACGTAACATAAAAAGAGAGACAGACCGGAGCTCGAGCTGGTGCTGCTGCTCTGCTGCCCTGTTTGGTTGGCTGCCTCTGCCACCATTTTGCTGCTGTTCTGCCGCCTTGAACTGGATGCTCTCTGCCCTGCTCCACTCAGCCTTGGGCCAACCGAATATGGACTGAAACCTCCAGAAACTGTGAGCTAAATAAACCTTTCCTTCCTTCATCTTGAGTGTCGGGTATTTGTCTCAGCAAAGAGTAAAAAGTAACTAAAACAGGGTTCAAGAGAACCAGCCAATAAGAGGTAAAAGATCTATGTTGAGGAATTGACTGTATGTGATTAGGGAGGCTGAGCATGCTCACAGCCTATGACTTGTCAGCTGGAGAGCAGGAAAGCCAGTGCTGTAATGAGTCCAAATTCTAAGTTCTGAGACCCACAGGAGCCACTCAACTCTCAGACCAAGGGCAGCAAGTGGGGAAACAGGGTTGGTACCCCAGGTTAAGCAGTGTGTATGTATAAGTCCTACTTCCTCCACAGCCACATCAGTGTCTTCTTAGTGTATGAATCACACACTAATTTTTTTTTTTTTTTTTTTTTGTGGTATCAGGGATTGAACTCAGGACTTTGTGCCTGCCAGGCAAGCACTTATTCCACTGAGCTACCTCCCTGGCCCACAGACACTAATCTTGTCCCTAGAATGCCCTTGCACATGCAAGCTTGGAGCTGGGCACCTGTGACCCAGTGGGATTAACACGTTAGCTGTCACAGGAAGTAGGGCAGTGCTGCCTCCTGTAGATCCTGTGCAGTTGCTGCCTCCTGTAGATCCTGTGCAGTGGTGTTCAGAGGCAGCCACCTTGAAAGGCAGTTGGTGTAAGCTTTTAAAGAGCGTTATTTGTGCTCTATGTAACCTGGCTGTTCAACTCTGAGAGACAAACTTAAACCACTGTCTCCTCCCCCATAAAGTTGATGTCTCTAGGCATTCAGGAGTGCCAAAGATACTTGTCTTCGAGCTCCATGTCACCAATTCATGTGGATTTTCTTTTGCACAGTGTTTTAGGCTGACCCTTTCCTCAGTGACTCTGTCTTTGTCATCTTGCACAGTGGGATGTCTTGCCTCATCTTTGCTTTGCTGTGTCTCTGAATTGTCAACAGAGAACATTTCAGCTGGGGTCCTTCCGGCAATATTTCCGCAGTTCTTTGCTTTCAGTGTTAATTTGTAAGCAGCTCTGAGGAGTTGTTAGGGAATGGCAGCATTTTTCTTGATGATGCTTGTCATTTTTCAGCAGAGTTCACTGGATAACAGTGGCACTGCTATGAAAACATTCCCTTCTGGTCCTGAGAAAGGGTGTTCTCAATGTGAGTGAATGCTCTGCCTGTGTGGCCACGTGCAGTGAGTGGGGAGGAAGGGTGATGCTGCCCTACTGAGATCCACTTTTAAGGAACATTTATATTTAGTATTCTCCAAATTCACAGTGTATTTATGTGTCAGTCAACTCTGCTAGTAATATTTGCGAGAAATTAAATCTAAATGAAAACTGTCATACTATATGGTACATTAGTACTTACAGGAATTTAATAGAATTTCCGTTCACTAGCATTTTGTTATGAAGAAATGTGATAGAATTATCAGTAAGACTTTAATGGGTAAATGCAGGCAAGTGAGATAGCTCAGTGGACTAAGCGCCTGCTTTGGTAAGCACAGGGATCAGGGTTCAATCGCTGGTCCCACATGCCACTGAGCCAGCAGAGAAGTCCAGGTATGGTGATGCATGCCTGTAATCCCAGCACCTGGGAGGGTGAAGACAGGAGGATCGCTACAAGTCCAAGCTGTGTAGTGAGACTCTGTACCAAATACATAAAATGGAAAAAAAAAAAAAAAGTAAATGCACTTATATTAATTAAAAAAAAAATTGGGGGCATTGTTTTGGTCTGAAGATGGTCTGCCTGAGAGTCACACTGGGATTTATTGCTATTGTGGTGTCGGGAGGGAATCTTTTGTTTAAGACTAGGCTAATTCTTGGGGCAGTGAATGAATGCCTGCTATCTTGTGTGTTGGATTTATTGAATGTTTTTGTTTTTTGTTTTTTGTTTTTTTTTAGAATTTTTTATTTTATTTTTTTCTTGTTTCAGAACCTTTATTTGTTTATTCATTCATTTTTATGGCTGGCTCAGCCCGACCCGAGGGCAGGGTTGGCACAGCATGTGGTGCCGGGGATCGAACCGCAGTCCCTGAAGCCGCCCAAGCTTTCCCAAGCAGGCACTTTAGACCACTGAGCCATCCCACCGGGCGTTTTTGAACATGGTGCCTAGGTGCACACAGTTGATATGACTGACAGGCTGATAGCATGAACACCATGGCTATGTAGGTCATGCAGTGATTGGTATATACTGGGTGAGGCAATGGAGTAGTATAAAATTCATCACAGCCTCAAATGGTGTGCAACTTAAAACTGCTGAATTGTTTTGTGCAGGATTCTTCTGTTTAATATTTTTGGATCAAGTCTGATCACAAGTAGCAACTGTAGAAAGCAGAGTGTGATAAAGAAGTACTGCTGCATTTTCCTCCCCATGTCAGAAATGCTGTTCCTCTTCTGTTGATAAGTCAGCTATCAGTCTTACTTTTTAGATATTTATTGTGAGTTTATTTGTGGCAATTGTAAGACTTTTTTTTGCCTTTGGTTTTCAGCAGTTAGCTCTGGTATAGATGTTTTAGTATGGTCTTTACTCTATTTGATGTTTAACCTTAGTCTCAGTTAAAGGTCTGGATATTTATGGGTCTTCTCCCTTGGAAAGTTGAGTTCTCAGAACCCCTGTGAGTTCTCAGTTTTTGTCTCAATTTTAGAGATTGTTTAGAAACTGTGATTTATTTTATAAAGACCTGTGTGTCCCTCAGTGGACTCTTTCCTGTGGTGCCGATTTTTCTAGGACTTGGCTTCTATTTTTGGCTGAGCCAGTATTCTTCATGTCAGCATTTCTCTCCAGCCCCAGGTGGCCAGCTGTTTTGCAAGGTTCTGGAGCCTGTTACGGCTTATTCTAGAATTCATGAAGAAGATATAACTTCCTAAAGGTTGTTTCTCTCTGGCTTGCTGACTTGCTGATGCCTTAATTGCTCCCTATCTCCCTCAAAATAGCTGTATTTGCTATTTTCTTCTAGTCTCATGGGCTTGATCTGATTGTACCTGTTCCAGCATATCTGTGGTAGAAGATTCTAGGAGGTTTATTTTTACTATACCAATATTACAGGATTATTCTATAGTGAGGGGAATGAGGACAGCCAGGAAGCAGGTAGATGCTAGGCTGATGTCTTGAAAGAGACAAAGTAGTGTTTGTGTCCAGTGAAAAGGGGAGCAGATTAGTCTTAGAGTTTCCCATACTTAAAGTGACAGGAGACAGAACAGAGTATAGGATTTAGTCCTGATAAGTTGGCTAAATGCAGTGGGAGTAAGGTGGTGGAGGAATGTCTGGTGAGTGCATGTTTTCTAAGGTGGTATCAAATTGAGTAGGTAGTTTTGAGGTTTGAGGAAAGAACTTGTACTTGGTATAGGAGCAGGAAATTGATGGGCTAGGGAAATACAGTAAGATTGCTGGTAACGTAATAACCCACTTGAATTGGGAAGTAGTAGAACTGAGAAATGTTAAACATTAAGATTACTGGGTATTGCCAGCTAATCTAGGAAAGAATTGAGGAAAACTATATTTAGGTTCTGAATGTTAAGTATTTCATTGAACAAGATATATTTCTGAAACTAGATATTAAAAATTTTAAAGTAATCTAAAAGTTACAAATGTTGAACTTCATTGAATCCTGTGAAGCTTCTCTGCTTTGCTGTATGGACAGGCTGTTCTGAACAGTCTCTCTGGGCCTGCTGTGGGAGGGTACCCTTGGCAGCAGCAGCAAACATCTCCTCCTAGGTCCGGGCGAGGTCCCAGCAGCCCAGTCATGCAATGCCAGTGTGCACTGTGAGACTGTTAAATGGCAGCCTGCTGCATCGGGAGCATGGGCTGTGGCCTTAGGCTGTCTTCCTACATGGGCTCGGCTTGTTTTCATACCATTTGTCACTTCCCTGATTCTACACATCACAATATTAACTGCTTTAAGTGATAATGTGTAACAGCAACTGGATACTAAGCAACATACTCTCAAATTGAAAATTACACTCTCAATTTTAGATGGCAGTTGAAGCATTATTTTCTTAGCATATCATATGGTATTTAGCTCCTTGAACCTTACTAATATTTTTCTTTTTGTTAATTTTTAATTCTTTGCGAAAAAGATTATCTTTGAAGACACACAGTAGCATGAGTGAAAACGAGGTTCTGTATGCCCTGGTCAAACACCTCACCCTCTCACCACCACCCATGCCTGTATCCCTAAGGAAATAGTGTTCTGTTTTTCACATTTAAGTTGATAAAATTATATTTATCTTGCAAAATATTCTATTTTGATGTATGAAGGTAGAATGAATGGTGCAGAATGATTGTCTAGACAATTAAAATGGGAATTACCTCGTATCATAGCGGTTTCTAAGCTCATCTTAGAGATAAACATACTGTTGCTTCCAGTCACTGTGCTGTACATGGGTCTGCTAATTCCTCCTGCCCAGTTTGTGTTCTCTGGCCAGCATCTCCCCACTCTCCTACCACTTTCTCCCCCTACACTCAAATCACCGTTCTGCTGTCTACTGCTGTGAGGTCACACTTTTTAGGTTTCACTTAGATCAAAGTGATTCAGGGTTTGTCTCTTACTTACCCTAGTGGCCTAACACACTTAACATACTGTCTTCATTTACCAGTGTTAACCCAAATGACAAAGTTTCCTTAGGTAAGGCTGAATAATATTCTATTGCTGCAGTGAAAATGCAGCGCAGATAGCTTCTGACACAGTTGATTTCATTGTCTTTGGAAATTGTTAGTGGTTGCTCTTTATCCGTGGAGGATATATTCCCTAACCTACAGTGGGTACCCAACGCAAGGAATAGAACTGGCCTTCATGCAAGTGTTGTAGGCTGGATCTTAAGTGTGCTGAAAGGCCAGATTTCATCCTAGTCTTGGTGCTGTGGAAGGAGGTGGAAGCTCTATCTTGAAGGCTTGTGGGAGGCCTTTCAACGATTGTGAGTGTGCCCTCAAGAGGGTTGTGGGAAGCCAGCCCTTCCCTTCATACAAGGTGTGAAGCCCCTGCTGAATAGCCAGATAAGTAGGGCCAACCAACAAGATGTAGACTGGCGTTTCCAAAACTGAGCTAGAAGAATCTTTCTCTTTAAAATTTGCTTCTCTCAGGTACTAGGTAGAGTGTTAGGAAGCTGACTCAAGAGATATCTTCCACTTCAGTGAAGTCCATGTGGCAGTCAGGTGCCTATCACCTGAAGCAAATTACATGAAGTTTTTGATTTTTCAGTGCATATAAAAATTGTTTACACAATACTGTAGTTTAAGTACAGTAGCATTGTTGTTATGGTTTATGTCTAGTTGTCCCCCCAAAGCCTCATGTAATCATGGGCGGGGACTTCTAGAGTTTACGACTTGAATGATGATCCACTGGGATTGCATGTTTTAGTACTGATGGGATTATGGGTCTGAGTACTGCTGAGACTATGGGTGTGACCTAAGGCAGATAGGCTGTTGCTCTCTGCTCCCCTGGTTGTCCTGTTGCATCTGTCGTCACTGTTGCTGTTCTACTACCATGAACTGCTGCTCTCTGCATGTGGCTGTCTGCCTTGGAGCTGGCTGAATATGGACTGAAACCTCCAGTAATTGTGAGCTAAATAAACATTTCTTTCCTTCCTTTTAGGTGTCAAGTATTTGTCCCAGCAACAAGTAAGGAGAAACTAAGACAATTGTTTTAAAAATATATCTTAGCTAAAAATACTTTATTGCTAAAATGTGCTACTAATCAAGTGAACTTTAGCCACTTAAAATCTTTTTTGTCAGCAGAGGGTCTTGCCTGAGCACTGATGAAGGTGTTGACTGCTGAAGGTTGGGTGGTTTTTTTTTTTTTTTTTTTTCCCTTCTTAAAGATGTCCCTGAAGTGTGCCACATTTATTGTTTTTTTCCTTTCATGGGAGATCTCTGGTAGCATGTAATACAATATGATAACATTTTACCCTACATAGAACTTTTTAAAAGTTAGAGTCATTCCTTCAAACCCTGCTGTTACTTTAACAACTAATCATATGCAATATCTTAAATTATTTGCCTTCATTTCAACAGTCACATCATCATCACCAAGAGTAGATTCTATCTCAAGAAACCAGTTTTCATTGCTCTTAAGGATCAATTCCTTATCTGTTATATCAGATGGTTCACTCACATTTAATTCTAGTTATCCAGCTGTTTCTCTGGCAACTGAAGTTACTTCCCCATCAAAGTTAGGAACCCCTCAAAGTCATCTATAAAGGTGGGAATAAGCTTCTTCCAAACTCTTGTTAATGATAGTACTTTGAGTTCCTTATGACTCACAAATTTATTAGTGGCATCTAGAAGAGTGAATTCTTTGCACAAGTTTTTGAGATTCCTTGGACCAGATCCTTTACATTTACAATCACTAATCTGGCGGTGAGGACCTTATCAAAGTATTTCTCAAATATGATGATTTGGAAGTCAAAAGTTGCTCCCTCTTGGGTCTCAGAATGGATATGTGGTTATTAGGCATGAAAACATTTATCTTGTTGAACATCTCCATGAGAGTGCTTGGTGGCCAAGTCCATTGCCAATGAATAATAGCATTTTTAGAGGACTCTTGTTTTTGAGTAGTGGGCTTAACCTTGGGTTTAAAATACCAGTAAACAGGTTTATGTTGTCAGTGTTGTGTGCACTCATCCCACAGGCAGAGTAATATGGTCTCATTTTTAAGGCCCTGGGAAAAGATTTTTTTGTTGTTGTTTGTTTTCTTGAGCTCACTTTGTAGCCCAGGCTACAAACTCCCAAACGATCCTCCTGCCTCAGCCTCCCAAGTGCTGGGATTACAGGCATGTTGTACCACACTTGGCGGTCTTAGGAGTTTTGGAAGAGTAGATGAGCACTGAGTCTACTTTAAAGCCAAGAATGGCATTAGTCCTTAAAAGAGAGTCAGCCAGGCCTTGCCTTGTTCTACCTATGACAATTTCATGTGGCCTCCACTTCCAGTCTGTCTTGTCTACATTGAACATGTGCTGGGCAGTGCAGCTGCTATGACTGCAGTGTTGCCGTCTGTGCGTGCCTGCAGCATTCACATGAGCACTCACAGCAGTGTGGTTTGCTCTTCATATCATGGGGTCATTGCTTCCCTTAGTCTCTGATGGCTTCAGTTTTCCTTGGCAGCATCTTTTTCCTTCTCAGCCTTAGCAGGTAGACAAAGACCTGCTGTGGATCAGAGTTCAGCTGAAGTGCACGTGTGGCTGGTATGATCTGTGTCTGATCACTAAAATTTCTTCCCTATCAGCAGTGAAATTGTTTCAGTCTCTGACCACCAAAGTAGCACTTAGCATTTCCTTCATAGCTTTTCCCATACATTTGTTAACTTTGGTTTTTTGGTAAAAGAGGCCTAGCTTTTGGCCTGTCTTGCCTTGTGACCCTCCTTTGTCACTGAGCTTAGTCATCTCAGGCTTTTGGGTTGAAACAAGAGACACGAGTCTTCTCATGCACTTACTTAGAGGCTATTGTTGGGTTTCTAGATGTATATATACATTTTTTTAATGTATGTGTTTGATACTGGGTCTCACTATGCAGCTTAGACTCATAGGTATCCTCCTGTTTTCAGCCTCTCCAGCGCTGGGACTACAGCTGTGCACCACCAAACTAGGACTCTGTGGTTGGCTTTCTAATTGGCCTCTTTCAGTAGTGTAGCTTGATGAAGTTTGCTGTTTTGTGTGAGCATAGTTCATAGCAACCCAAAGCTATTGTAATAGTAACATTGTACATCGCTAGTCCGAATAACAGATACAATACTAAGGGATAGAATAATACTGAAAAAGTATGGAGTATTTTGGGGATTAGAAAAAGTGACACATATGAAGTGAGTACATGCTTTGGGTGAATGATACTGATACTTCTTGCTGTAAGGCTGTGACAAATATTGTTTGAAAAAAAAGTGCAGTATATGTAAAATGCTGTAGCATGAAAACACAATAAAATTAAATATGAGTATTTTTCCTGTTCATTCTTACTACTGATCTTACCAGCCTCAGCATGCAGTTTCTTTCTTTCCTTATCAATTCAAGAGCTTTTACCTTTTCAGTTAAACAGAGTACTTTTTTTGGGGGGGGAGTGGGGAAGAGTATCTGAATTGCTAACATCACTACTCTTGTACATTATGTCCATTGTTGAGTAAAATAAGGGAATTGAAAACAAGGCAATGAAAACAGTGATTGCTGAACATACTGCAGTTCTGTGATAGTCTGATAACTAAGATGTGTAAGCAAGTGCCTTACAGGAGGGGGTCATATGCAGCATGGATACTTCAGCTAGTGGATGGTTCAAATCTGGAATGAGAAAACAAAGGACAGTGCAGTATTTCATCACACAACTCAGAATGATGGGCAGTTTAAATTTAGGAATTATTTCTGGAATTTTCCATTTAATATATTTGGACCACTTTTGTGAGTGGATAGCAAAACAGTGGAAAAAACTGTAAGGAAAGATGAGTCTATGCCCAGTGGTAAGATTGTTGGATCCTAGTGATAGTTTTGTTGTTAATGTTTTGGGGAACCCCATGCAGTTTCCATAATGGCTGAAATAGTTGATATCCCATCAGTAACCTTCAGGGGCTCTCCTTTATTTCCATTTTGAGCAAAACCTATCCTTTATCTTTTTGAGAATTGTTCTTCTAAACTGGAGTAGGATAACATCTTACTGTAATTTTAGTTTACATTTCCTTGATAATTAGTGTTGTTGAACACTTTTTCACATTTTGACTACTTGTGTGTCTTTTAAGAAATGCTCACCTCAGGATGGCTCAGTGGTCTAAAGTGCCTGCTAAGGAGAGCTTAGGCGGCTGCAGGGACTGCGGTTTGATCCCCGGCACTACATGCTGTGCCAGCCCTGCCCTCGGGGCAGGCTGAGCTGGCCATAAAAATAAATAAACAAGCAAAAGTTCTGAAACAAGAAAAAACAATAAATAAAATAAAAAATTCTTTAAAAAAAAAAAAAAAAAGAAATACCCCCCTCCCCAGAAAATGCTTATTCACATCCTTTGTCCATTTTTAAAATCAGATTGTGTTCTTTGTAAGTTGTTTGAGTTCATAAGGTCTTGCATATTGGTCAGTTATTAGCTGTATGGTTTACAAATATTTTGTCCCATTCTTTTACTTCTTTTGCTATATATAAGCATTCCTATTTGTCTCTTTTTCCTCCTATTATTATTGTTTTAAAAAGTTATGTAAATACTTATGATCTTTCTATAAATTTTTCTATAGATTTGTCTGTATTGATACTCAACTTTGATTTTTATTTCATACATGATACTCCTTGTTTATAATTCTCTTATTTATATTTAGATTATTTCCAATATTTTGCTATTTCATGAATGGTGCATTGAGCGATATATTTCTTGTAAATATGCTTGAGGCTTTAAGAACTGAGAGGGAGTGTGCAATAAGTACTTTGTCAATTCCAGATCTGCCTGTCCTGGAAAGTGTGTGAGCCCTGTCTATCCTTGATACATAGTGTAATCATGAGTAATGTATAGTGGGCCAATGGGAAAGTAAAGAGCTCCAGGGTGGTTTGTTCCAATGAGGACCAACCATTTCTAGGTCTTTATCTTCCTATAAATTTCTCTGTTGAGTTCAGAGTTAATGATCTCTTTTCTTTCTCAATCTTTTGTCTAAACATCTTAGAGTGCTGGTGAATATAGGTATGAGCTAGTTAGGCCTGGTTGGAGAGAAGTTAATGATCTCTTTTTTGTTTGTTGCTTATTTTATTTTATTTTGAGACAGGATCTTTGTTTAGGCTTGGCTCGTACTTGATGTGTAGCCTGGGCTGGCCTCCAACTTGTGGTGACCCTCTTGCCTCAGTCTCCTGAGTGCTGGAATCACAGGCTTGTCCCTCTCCCCCCCATGGTCTGAAGAACGACCTCTTAGGGAATTTCATAAGTCTGTTTTTCTATGTTCCAATATTAGGATTATATAATAAAATCAAATAAAAAATTTATTCTTGGTTTGTACTGTAAAGCCAGGATTTCTAAGATGTGGTGTGCAGGAACTAAGGTGGCATCTGTGAAGTCAGGGTACCCCTATTGGACAGAGTACAGTGTGGACATCTTTGCTTTGGCCTTGTCCCAGTGAGGGCCACGTGATGTCAGTAGGACTGACAGTGTCTTTGCAAGAGCTGAGATGCTGGTACCAGTGTGTCATTGATGGTCAACAAGAGCGTGCTTACCTTTGCTTTAATTTTGATGGTGCTGGAGATTGGATCCAGACCCTCCCATATGGGAGGTAAGTGTTCCATTGCTGTGCTATATTCTCAGACCTTTTGTATTTTACCTTGAGACAGGGTCTTGATAAGTTGTTCAGGCTAGCCTGAAACTTCTGATCATCTTGCCAAAGTTTCCTGACTACCAGGGATTTATGACATGTGCTACCATACTTGGCTTTATTTAAGTTTTTTAATGAAGAAGCATGTATAGTTTTTTTTTCTTTCAGTTTTAGTTTCTTATAGAATAATTATCAATCAGCGATCAGTGATCCAGACATGTCCTTTTCTGAGAGTGGGAGGAGTCTGGAGGCTTGGAAGCTCAAGAGGCACTGCTGTAGCACATGGTAATCTGTGAGGGAGGAAATGCTTTGTTCTGGCTGATCATTGTCATGGGGAGAAGAACTTAGGTTCTAGAATTCCTTACCAGATGACTCAGCAGACCTTCCAGTTACATGTGAATCTTAAGTGAAGTTTTATTTGTTTGTCTTACAGTTTCATGTATAACACAATTATATTTGTACATGAAATACTTTGCAGGTGCTGACCTTAAGGAAAGAGCAAAAATGCATTCCAGTGAAGTTGGTCCTTTTGTCTCCAAGATCAGAGCGGTGATTAATGACATTGGTAAGCACACTTTATTCTCCTTTCAAAATGCTAAAGGTCAGGGTTAAAGCTACACACTACTTTTTATGTATACTTTGGTCAAATACTTTATAAGTAGGTAATCCTGACACACAGCTACTCACTTTAAAATAGCACTATTCAATTGGAAAAAAAAAAAAATCATGTACGACATTTTATAACCACAGATTCCTATGTTTGATGATACAATATTGAATGTACTTGCTATAAAATAATAAGTACAGTAAATTGACATGATTGTTTACTCAAGATGTCTTTATCATCTAAGTAACTACAAACATCTATGGATTTGGATCTTGTTCCACAAATAGTCATACTGTTTCCTTAAAATTACAGTACTGATTGCTATTCTTTCTTGTTGCTAGTTTTTAGTTTACTGTTGCATTATTCTTTGTTTTTGTTTTTGCATTATACTGATTGTTAGTAATCTGAAATTTTAAATTATTTCTTCATTAATGAACATTTAGGGGTTTTTTGCTGCTCATTAATTTTTATTAAAGCAGTGAATATCCTTCTGCATAACAGTAGATTCCTCTATGTATTGTAATAATTTACATTTCTACAAGAAACAATACCTGTTCTGTGATATTGTTACAAGCATCTAATGCTGCTTTTGTTTCAGTTTTTATTTTACTACATGCATTTGTAATGTTTTATTTTTCAAGTTAGGTATGCCTTTTTCCCTCTGTAAATTGCCTTTTCATATCCTTCGTCCTTCTATAGGATCACTTAATGTTTAAAATTTTTTGTTTTATTTTTGTCCTTTATGGTATTAGGATTAAATTAGGACTATATGCACGCCAGGCAGGTGCTCTACCACTGAGCTATAACCCCAGCCCCAGGATACTTAAATACTAATTTTTTGTATTCAGTGCATTATGGAGAATGCCTTCCAATGTGCTGCCCATATTTGAGTTCAGTAGCTTTTCACCATTTTTATTTTTCTTAAAAATTTTCTTTGTTGATCTTCACATACTAGCTTTTCCATATGAATTTTGTAATACTACTTTTCAAGGCAAAGGTAAAATACTCTATTGGAACTGTAATTTGAATTTTATTAAATCTTGTTAGATATAAAAAAGATCATTTTTATGATACTGATTTTTTTCTACCCATGTTCATGGTATGGGTACCTCTTTATTGAGTGACTGTTCATTTTTTTTATGTCTTCAAAGAAAATTTTATCATTTGCTTCATATTGGTCTTAGTTTTGTACCTTTTTTCTTTTTCAAATTTATTCCTAGCTCTTCTATAGCATTTGTTCTCTTGAATGTTATCTCCTTCATACTTTCATCACAGTCTTGGTCTATAGGAAAAGTTGCTGAATTATGTGTGATTATATTATTTATTTATTTATTTATTTATTTATTGCAGGACTGGGGTTTGAACTCACAACCTTGCACTTTCCAGGCAAGCACTTGTGCCACGGAGCTATCTCCCTGGCTCTTGTGTGATTATTTTATATTAGGCCAGTTTACTAATTACTTGTGTTACTGTTCTTCCTTAGTTAATTCTCTTGTAAAAGCTCATCATGCAATTTTATCTTTTTCTCAGCTTTTAAATCTTTTTTTATGTATTTTGTACAGGGTCTTAATACAAAGATTATACTCCTAGTGATCCTCCTGTTCTCGGTCTCCCAAGTGCTAAATGCTAGATGCACATGCCACCATGCCTAGTCTTAGTCTCCATCTTAACAACTTTTTAATCTTATACATTTTTCATTTATTTTTCACGTTGATTAAGGTCCTTAGTACAATATTCATTTGTTGAGATGAATGTTTGTCATTATTTGTCTTTCACTTCAAATTTCCTATAATATTTTGCCAGTAATTACTAGCTTCAGGCAAATTATTTTGTTTTAATTTGTTTGTACTGTGATTTAACCTAAGGAAAGTATTAACATTTATCAATACTTTTGAAATATATGTCAGAATTGTAGTTGGTATCCATTTGTATTAGGAAACTTACTAATGTTACACTGACCTGTGTCTGGAATGGACTCTGCTTCGTCACGGTGATTAGGCATAGTGGTAGGTTTTTTTTTTTTTTTTTTTTTTGCGGACCTGGGGATTGAACTCATGACCCTGCGCTTGCCAGGCAAGCACTTATTCCACTGAGCTATCCATCTGGCCTTTCATGGTAGTTTTTAATGTGTAGTGAATTTGAATATTTTTGGTTTAATCACAAATGAGATTAATCTAATTTTGTTTTTTGTTTTAGTGTTTTCTGGGTTGTTGCCAAAATTATATTTCTTTCATAGTGTGAGATGAAAAGTTTTCATCTTTTCCTGTGATACGTAGAAAGAAATTGTCGCTTATCTGAAAGATGAGTATAGTTCGGACATTTAATACCTTTAGTTGCCAGTGCTGTGTTCCATAACATGACAGTAAAAGTTGATGCTGCTTTTGGTTATATATATATACTGTTTTTTTTCTAGTTTTGGAAACTTATTTCATACTTGGCTCAGGACTTTTTCTCTTTAGGCCTAAGGGCTTAAAGTTGCTTGATGGGGGCTTACGATTTTATACTTATGGCTGATTTATTCTTGGAAAAGTTCATGGAGTAAGAATGAAACATACAACTTGAAAATAAATATTGGTTGGAAGGAATAGCAAGAAAAAGAAAGCTCAAGTTTAATCTTTAAAAAAATTGAAAACAATAAAGCAGTGAACTGTTAAAATAAGTCTAGTAATTGCCAATAATGCCAATCTTTGGAACTTCTGTTAAAAGATAAAATCAGTTATATGTTCTTAACAAGCCACACCTGGTATAGCTTTTTATTTTTTAAACAGATAACTAAATGAAAGATCATGTCAGTATTGGTATCAGGCAAAATTTTGAGGTGGAAAGTACATTTTGAAAGAAAATTATAGGATGTGATAAAAGATTCATGTATTTCTAAATGCAGGAAGTGTATTTCTAAATCTTTGTGTATCTAAAACAAATTTTAAAATGTACAAATAAAACAATACAGATAAATTGGCACATTTGTTATACTAGCAAAGTTATTGTGGGTAAATTTTAGTCCATCCTGCTTAAAAGTGATTTTTATTTATTTATTTATTTTTTAGAATTTTTTATTTTATTTATTATTTTTATTCTTGTTTCAGAACCCTTGTTTGTTTTTATTCACTCATTTTTATGGAAAGCTCAGCCCACCCTGAGGGCAGGACTGGCGCAGCATGTGGTGCCGGGGATCAAACCGTGGACCCTGAAGCCACCCAAGCTTCCCCAAGCAGACGCTCTAGACCACTGAGCCATCCCGCCGGGCCCCTCAAAAGTGATTTTTAATCAAATAAAAATTATTTGAACTATGTGATTATCAAGTTTGGCATAATGGACTCAGCCTCAAATTAAAGGGTTTATATTATTTTCATGAACATATGAAAACATTCACAAAAGTTTGTTATACTACACCCTAAAGTCTGTAGAATTCAGAAAACTGCTGTATATCAAACTTGTTAGCCTATAGTATAGGCAAGTGAAAAACAATATTCAAGTGTAGAGATTTCAAACCCATCTGTAAATTTAGAAGGAACTACTAAATAATTCAGGAATCAAAGAAGAAAATACAAAGTTCTAAGACTGATTATAAAATTGATATATATCTAAATATTTAAAGTTTGATTAAAGTAATATTTGAGGGAAGTTTATAATGTTAACTTCTTGTTAGCAAGAGAAAAACCATTGATAGTGGAGTTATATATTACCTTAAAAAGTTATTTAAAAATATAATTATAAATCTAAGAAAATTCAAGGTAGGCATAATACAAGTGTCAGAAGTTAGCAACAAATGACATAAAATAGCAAGAGGTAACACAGAGCAAGTCCATCGTGAGGAGATAAAATATGTTTAATACAAGCTCAGAAGGTTTCCTGTAGATGCTGCAGAGGCCATACAAATAATGAGGTGATGCAGTGAGAAAGGCTGATGCCAGTGAATGTGAAATTTCAGTTTTAAGAAGAAGCCTCTGGCTCAAAATCTTTTAAATATTGGAGATCTACATTTTAGGAGTTTCATTAAACCTGAAAGAAACAGAAATATCCGTTATCTTACATAAGCTTTTCCTCAGACTACTATAGTGAGCTTGTACTCACAGACTCATCTCAGGCTAGCATAATCTTCATGCTTACAGCTGGTAAAAAGAAGAGAAGAAAGGAACAAGAGGAGCCAATCTCACTGGGAATATAGAGAAATCTAGCAGGAAGGGCCAATTGGGGTTTTCCCAGGCACGTGAGGGTAGCTTCTATTTGAAAATATTGTTTAGTTTATGATATTAGGCAATTAAGAGAAAAATATGTTCACTTCAGTAGATTGAGAAATGGTCATATTCTTTAATTTATGAAAAATACTATCTATAAATTAGGGATAGAAGAAAAGTCGTTGGCCTGATGAAAAATCTGTTTCTCAATAGTTAAGTATTAAAAGCCATTCCTAAAACCAAGAACTAGACAGGTAAGCCTTCTTTACCCCCTCTACCCAGAATTATTCTGAAGTTCTATCCTAGGGAGAAACAAAAACAGTGAAGACTAGAAAGGAATAAAACTGTCTTTCTTAGTTGGTATATATGTCTCCATCAGAAAGTTGGAAAAATAAGCAGATTACTAAAAAAAGTTACAAAATGGATGGATATCACACCTGTATTAGAAACAATTGCCTTTCTTTGTATCTGCAGTTAACAAAGATATACATAAAGATACCATTGACACTAGGAACAAAATTAAATCTAGGAAAATATGTAATATATTGGGGAAATTATGAAACTTTGTTATAAAAGAAGTATTCATAGTAAAATGGAGACATATGCTTTTCAACAGAAAGACTTGATATCAGAAAGATAATTCTTATATAGAATGTACAAATTCAGTGTAATTGCACTTAAATTCTTAGCATTGATTCTATGAAGGACTTGAGTGGAAATATCACAGTTAAACAACGGAAAGATGCACTCCATGGAGCCCATGAAAGAGTGATGAGTTAAGGAACTAACTACCGTATTTGTCAGCCCTAGTTATTGCAAGTCTGTGCCTCCTTGCTAAGGTCCAATATTTCAAACTAATCAATTTGTTTCCTACCCAGATACCTCATATTTGTGGAGAAGGGACTGGTAATAATGACGAATGTTTCAGAAATCTGAGAATTCACCATTTCTTTTAAGTAAAACAAAAGCCACATTCTTTTAATGGGCAAAATGACTGAATTCTATTCTAAGAATTTGGAGTTACCATTCAAGAACAAACTTTCTAAGAACCTAAGAAAACTCAACTGGATGAAATACAGAACTTCTTCCTGATCTCTAATAAATAAGAATAACTTTAAAATAAACCTAATACCATAAAGTTCCTTGTCTTTCATTAAAAGCAACTGGAGCATAGGAAATCTTGATACATAAAGTTTGTTTGCCTTTTGGACTCTATAGAGATTCTCCTGGTGTGGCAAATGCCCAAACAGTTGGGCAAGAAAGGAAAGTGGTATCCAGGAAATAGAAAACACCCTAATTTGTCCATTTCTGATACTCTCACAATTTTAAGGTGTCTTGAGTTTAACAGCCTGAAAATTTAATTGCCTTGATACACTATGACCAGGACCCCACACAGCCAGCCTGGTGCTTCGGGACCAGGAGTTCTACAAGTGAGGCAGCCTTAAGACACCTGGGATTCTCTGCTACTAGCATCCAGAACATCTACCAGCAAGCCACTTTTTTTTGATGGAAAAATTAAACCCTTGGTACAAAGGCCTTGGGTTCAATCCCCAGTACTGGAAAACAAACAAACAAACAAACACACAAAAACAAAGAAAGAAAGAAAAGTGAAAGACAGATATTTGTGCTAACCTGGCACATATAAACAATGCATTTTACATATAATGAAGCATAGTAATAACAAACTCCCACACAGTCAGTGCCCATAGTTAGATCTAGGTGGGGGTTAATACCTGTAACTACCTGATATCCACCTGTTCCACCTGCCTTCCCAAACCCAAAGACAACCACCACTTGTTGTGTTATTATCCATCTTGTATTATTTTTATGTACATGTATGATTTCATTACACATATCCTCAAACTATAAACTGTTTACTTTTGCATACTTTTGATTTTATAAAAATTACATCAGATTGCTTTTAAGTGACTATTGTTTTCAAAACATTTCAGTTAGATTTGGATGGCACAGACTTGTCACTCCAGCATCTAGGAGGCTGAGGCAGGAAAATCAAGAGTTGAAGCCAGTGCAGGCTATATAGCAAGTTCAAAAGGCTACCCTGGACTGCATAGCAAAGCCTATCTGCAAAAAGAATATTATCCACATTGCTACATGTGTACACTCATTTATGTACAGTGCTGTTCACCATACAGTTGTATAAAACATTCATCCATTCTCTGTCAGTCCATTTTGATTTTCATATTTCTCCAAGTTACAGTGTTAAGTGTCCCAACGACACATGTGCAAAATGTCAACAGAAGAATGTATTTCCAAGTCCAACTGCCAACCACCCATGAACAGGTCAAAAGTCAGCATTTTAAACAATGGCACAGGGTGTGCACTTGAACTCTGATACCCACTTGTGTGTCCAGTGTAGGCTTACTTCCTGGAGGCCTAATAAAAGGTCTTGCCATCATCCTTCTAGGCTGATAACCCTATAAAGTAACCTACCAAATTTTATGAAACCTTCACCTCTACATGAATAGTGTAGCACTTGGAGTGTGGACCGCTAAAGGACTGTCACTGTGGGCTGTGTTTATCTTAGAAAGGAGCTGTAGAGGATTCCAGCCACCCTGGACAAGTGCATCCTTTGAACTGCCTTCCTAGCCTCTGTACTTGTCTTCAGTAAAGATTCATATTAGGGGACATTGTATGAAGAACTAGAACACATTTTTAGTTCTCTCTAAAGTAGAAACTCACAAGGGACAGGTCTACTTGAGGCATAAAAAAATTTCTAGTAAAGAAATATTTAAAATAGATTACCACTAGAATGTTAGCTTACAGATTCTAATGTGAGGTGAATGTTTTTTTTTTCTATATGAAGTAGTCCTTTGAAAGGCCTGGAATGCCTGGCTTCATTTTCTTCTCTATTCAAATAAAATGGCAAAGGCTTTCATCAAGCTTTGTAAGTACAAAGCAGAATTTACATTGAAATATGAGTAATTATGTTAAAAGGGCAGATTGTGAAATTGCCATGCTTAAACATCTTTTAAGATTTTGTTTTCCTGATTTCTTAAGATTAAGAATTTAAGTTTGGAAGATTTCTAATTCTCTGGTTTGCTTTCCGTTTTGGGAAAGAGCAGATTCTGTCCAATACAAAGAAAGTATTTTTGTATCATGGGGAGAAAAAATCCACATAACATATAAATTTTACAGGATAAACGTGTAAAGAAGCCAGTGCTCTTCATTTTTGTGAGCACATTTCCATATTTTACATTGGAGATGGCTAGGTGAGGCCATGACACTGGGGAAGCCTTGTAGAGAGAAGAGAACCAGAAAGTGGGAAGATCAGCATAGTTGGGAAGTGGACAGAAAATAATATTCTGAATGTCAAAGAAAGAAATGTTTTGAAGATTTGATCAGATGTTACTGATAGCCCAGAGAAGATGAACACTAATAATTTGCTGCTGGATTTTGTACATGGTCATCTTGAGTGACTAAAATAATTTTTTAGGGGAGGAGTTAGAAGAATGCTGTAGGCTTCTGGCTCCTTGCCTGGCATATGGTTAAAAATATCTGTTCTTTGGACAGTTTCGAGTCCCCATCCCCATCTGAACATGTGACCATTATTGGGCTTTTACTTTAGAATCCATTTAAGAAAGAAACTACTTATTTGAAACATTCTGATTGTAAGTATTTCCTGGGACCTGTCTTCTTGTAAGTAAACTATGTGTAAGATTATTTGGAACATTTTTCTAAGAGAAATGTTTATCTGTTTCTCTAAAGTACAATATCTGGCTTATCATGGCTTAGTCATGTATCTGATATGAGATTCAGAGTCTCAGTATATGTAAGGTATGAATAAGTTTTTAGAGAGCCTACAGTCTTGTATTTGTCATTTAACATGTTTAGTCTTACTTGTGTATTTATTTTTGGGATTTCTGAGGCAGGGTCTCACTATGTAGTCTAGGCTGCCCATGACTTTATGGTGATTCTCTTGGCTTAGCCTCCCAAGTGCTGGGATTATAAGCATGCACCATTATGACCAACTAGTCATATTTTTTTATATTTTTTAATTACATAAAATGTAAATAGGAAATATGCACAGAAAGTTATAAATTAACTTTTCTTCAGGATGTGGTAGTGTGTGGCTATACCTCAGTGCTCTGAGAGGCTGAGGTAGGAGGGTTATATATTCAAACCTGGGCAGTTTAAGACTGAACAAGACCTTTCCAACTTGATGACTTTGTGACATTCTGCTTCATAGAAAAAAAAAATAATATCAAAACTGGGCTGGGGTATAGCTAAAGGTGATGAGCCTTAGTTCAATTTCAAGTCCTGCCAAAAAACAACACTTTCCTTGTACTTCATTTTAGCATTTAAAGATTTCATGAGTATTGAATACTAAAGAGCTTGTGTTTATTGTAGTTATGTCCCTATTAAGCTTACATTTGATTTAGACTTAGTAGTGATTCACAAGTAATCCAAATATGATTGATTTTTTTAGATTTTAATGATGTATCACTATTTTATACAACTGACGTCTCTTATGTTTCTTTTTTGTTTTATTTTATCTGAAATGTAGCATATACTGAAAATGAGTACCACAGTGACTGTTGTCTTGCACTTTCAGAGATTATATATAAATATGTTATATTTTCTTTGTTTTTCTCAAGTAGTTGACAGTTGTATAGTATCACGTAATAATTATTTAATAAGGAGCAATGTAGTTTACAGAATTGTCAATCTACAGAACAGACCTGAAATATTTATTTATATCTATTGTCTTTTGCATTTGTTTGAAGATTAAGGAAATCTTTAAAATATATAATGAATGTAGTTAGATTCAAAGTAGCATGCATTCAACTTTTTATTTTCCTAGCTTTAAGTATTGACTTAAATGTTGAATTATGGTAATGGAAAAATTCATTGCATGCTAATTGTCTTCTACATGGTGACATACTGATTTAAAATTTTTATTGTCTTTATCCTGTTACCAGGAATAATTAAACGAATGAAAGCAAATGTCTGGGAGTTAATTATTTTCTCTTATGAGTTAGTATCCCTCTCCTGTTCAGTGTGAACTGCAGAGCTCATGGCTTATGAACCTCCTTAATTTTTTTGAATTTTATTATCTCTGCAGAATCACATTAGATATTACACTGTGATTTTTTTTTGCCAGTTTTGGTGAAGTTACACTTTTCTTTTTCTCTGTGAGCAGAGATCTCTGTGTTGTTCAGGCTAGACTCGAGCCTCTAGGATTAAGTGATTGTCCATTTTAGCCTCCCCAGTAACAAGGACTTACAGAAGTCCTCCCGGGTGCACAGCTAGAAACCACAGCTGGAGCTATGGTTTAACAGCCAATCTCTGTTGAGCTAAAATACTATACTAGTACATGGCAAGACCAGTACAAGAGTTCTCCATTAAGTTTTTGGTTGTTCTTTGTTATCTTTTAATTCCATAAGGAATATCTAAGTACGTTTTTATTGTAAACAATAAAAACTCCTTTCAGCATCTTTTTCCCATTCTTTCTCCCATGCATTGGTCACTATTGCTGTTCTACTAATTTCAAACCTGTGTTGTTGGGTGTTTGCTTGCTTTTTATATGAGATATCTGTATGTGTTGTTGAAAGGATATTTTACTCTGTTGCCTTTTGTTAAGATTATAAGTGTTCAGGGCTGGGGAGATAGTTCAGGGGCTGGGGAGAGAGCTCAGTGGAAAAGGCCTGTGTTCTCTCCCCAGTTCCAGAAAAAAAAAAGGATTGTGAATGTTTTTTGTATTTGACTGAAGTGCCAGTCCTGGTCTGTTAACTTTGTCTTGTCTTTTGCTGCTCTGGTTTTTCTTAATGTTTGGTTTGCTTTGTGAGCTGGGTATTCTTATGAATGTAGCTTCTGCAAATGTAATGAAGTGTGTGGTGTTCGGCTGCTAGTGTGAGTTTTCTTACCTTGGATTTTGGCACCTTAACATTTATACAAATGATCTTAATGATGTTATGTGTGGTTCTTTAGTTTATTCTGTGTTTGGGTTATATTCTACTGATGTGAAAGGACTGTGATTTTTCCTCACTTCATTAGTACACTTGATTCAGTTTCTGTAGAAAGTCCTGTTGGTGTCTTTCAATGAGTGATGAAAATATGGGCATAAGTTAAAACTAAAATTCCAGTCATAACCCAAGATACTTGTATGTCAGGCTAGTCATAATGCAAGAGTCCTCTGTAAATGTGCTTTTTCCTATTAGGTGAAAGTAGACTACCTGTACCTTATATTTTTATCAGAAATGGAAGTAACTGCACTTACCTTATTCAGTAGGATTCTCCATTACCGTTAGCACTGCAGTCAGCAGTGGACATCTGCATGAGTGTTGAGTAGGGACTTCACCCAGCCTGCCTTCTATTTCCCAAGAGAGACTTTCTGGGCCTGGAAATTGTGGTATGAAGGGGATGCCCTGAACATGCCCTGGCATGACCTATTATACTGACCTTTACTGGGACACCTTAGCTGTAGAGTCAGCACTGGGGCTTTGCTTTTGGTTCCCCACACTCTTTTGTTGGAACCATTGAACTATGGTTTCTCATGGACCCCTCTGCTCAGAATTAGCAGAGTGTTGCGCCCTGTTTTGGTCATACTTCACGTGGTGTCATTTTCCTCTCTTCAGCTGCATTTGGGAAGGATGGAGGCTGGCTTACCAGACCAGGCTGAGTTCTTAGTATGTAGTGATGCTGTTGTAGGCAGCTAAATTATTTTAGTATATGTGCTGCCAAAGCGAGCACTAGGCAGCTAAATTAGATAAAAATATTATAGGCAGTCAGACAGGGCCAGGCCCTCAAGGAGACAAGATGGAAGATAAGATTGTATAGGGTCTGCCTTTGAAAGAGGCAGACACCCCTGCTGTGGGCCAGACCTCAAGACAAAAGAAGAAACAAACATAGCCACATACTTCTCTAGGAATATGCATCAGGGATTGATGCTCAAAATAGGTGTGAATCACCATAAAAGAGCCTAAATGAGTCAGTAACCCAACCCCCAACATGAAGAGGCCCTGTTCCTATTCGAGCCTGCTTGCTAAGTGACTCCCTTCCCATTCAGTATTGACTTTAATAATTTTACCTGAGCAATGGTGCTTGTAACCTCCTCATTCATTGCTTGACTGTAGTTTTGTCCCTTCTCACGCCCACCTAAGCAAGTTTTCATTGTTTCCACTTTAGACCTGCCCCACTGCATGGCTTTACACTGCAAAAGTCCCTGGAAGAGACAGCTTCCTGAGGACACGCACTCAGGACCTTCCTCTTGTCGCTCTCTCAGACAGGAGCTTTCTTTCAATAAATATGTTCTGCTCGTTAACTCCGTTTGTTCCTAAAATTAATTCTTTGGATTTAGAGAACACAAACTCGTCCCAGGTACTTTTCAGGTTGGGAGTTCAGTTTTCCCTGTATCAGTTGGAGATTCCCTATTGCAGGTCATCCACCCCAGATCAGTTTTTTCTTCCTGCATCAATGCCAAGCAGATAGCAGCAACTTCTCTGAAACTTGATTCTGCAGCTGTCAGGTGAAGGTGATAAATCTAATATTGCCAGTCAGCTTGGGTTCTTCTGCTTGATTTAGATGTAAATGATGATGACTCTCATTGTCAGCTCTGCTAGCCATCCTGATGACACAGATAATACTGGCTGCCAACACTCCACACAGTCCTCTGCTGGTTACTGCTGCTGGTAGCTAGCCATTAGCATCGAATGCTAGCTTGTACTAGCTTATGCTAGCTTGTGGACACCACAGCTCTACTACTGGTGCTGGACTCTGCTGTTGGTCTCAATGGGCTGCTTAGTAGCTCTTTGGTGCTAACAGCTTTGAATATTTTTTATTCATCCAGGGTCTCACTACTGACTCATAGTGATCCTCCTGCTTCCTACCTCCCAGGTGCTGGGATTACAGGTGTGTGCCACCACGCCTGGACTCCATCACAGGCTCAGCTTGCTCGGGTTCAGGGTCTGTATGGCAGGTGGGGCCAGGAACTGAACCCTTCTTGCTTCCCTAAGCAAGTGCTTAGTCTACTGAGCTACCACCAGCTCTAGATTTTTAGTGCTTTTGGAGCCCATACTACCTGAGAGAATTCAGGAGCAGCTTCACGGGAACACAAAGGCATCTCCATTGTAACGGGGCCTGTGCTGCAGCAAGAGGAGCCAGTACCCAGAAGAGAGCCCTTCTAGACTAAAACTCAAGGAGGGCCTGGGAAGTGCTGCTGATATAGCAGCTGCAGGCCTATTTCAGGGAGGGTGAGGAACAGGGAATCTTCTGGAAGGCTTGCTATGAGTGCTGGGCATGCACATAAGGGACCTAGGTTTCTCCCTTCCTGATCTTACCTGCTCTGGCCTGCTCTTCCAGCATCACTGGTATCTGCCCAAGTGGAGGAGATGGGGGCATCATGCTGTACTCCTGTTGGAGTAGAGAAATGGCAGCTTGAGAGACAGGAGAACACTGAAGCCAACTGTCCCAGTCCTTTGGGCTGCATGGGGGAACAAAGGACAGCAAGGAGGAGGAGCTTGCTAAGCCACACCCCAGTCTAAGGGACAGGATAAGCGAGAAAGTCAAGTGTTTCTCATTCACATCAGGACAGTGGTCACATGTAGTAGTGCTTTGTAAGTATGCTAGGTACAGTGGTCTCCGTGGTAGGTTTGGCCTGGGTTATTATTTAAACTCCCACAGTGGTTCTGCTGCTCCTGTAATACTATGTGCAGTGCCTGATGTAAGTGTGATAAAGCATTGATTAATTTAGGACTTTACCAGGGAGCAGGAAGAAGGGACCAATATTCCACAGTGCACACAGGATTCCTGCTAACCCCGTGAGCAGCACAGAGTAGGTGTCTCTTAACAGGCTAACACTCAGCTTTTTTAATAGCACTTTTTAGAAGGCTTTCAAGGGTTGGGTTGAAGAAATGTGGAATTGTGGCTTGCTGACATGTCCTCGGGATTGCTCATAGCCTGCTGACATGCCTGAGTAAAGTGAAACCTTCATTTCTCTGAGGTGGCAGTGGGCTCCTTTGAACTGGGGTGTCCTGTCTGGCTCTGTCAGCCAGCCTCCTTTCCAGCCTCATTATTTGTTGCCACTCACAGCATGAGTATGAGCATAGTTCACCTGATTGACACTATAGGGCTGGGTCTAGACCCATACCATGATGTTTTGGCTTGAGAACAGGTATAGGTACCTCAATAGTTGACCCTCACTTCTGTGAAAGAATAAGTTCCTTTCAATAACTGAATTTTTTTTTTTTTTTTCTTCATTTTAAGTATTTGGTGCAGGATCTCACTACACAGTTTGGACTTGTAGTGATCCTCTTGTTTTCAGCCTCCCCAGTGCTGGGATTACTGGCATGTGCTACCACTTCCAGACTCATTTGCTGGCTCAGCATAGGGGACCAGAGATCAAACCTGGTCCCTGTGCTTCCAGAGCAGATGCTTAGTCTTCTGAGCTATCTCGCTGGCCCTGAATTGCCTTTTTTTTCTTTATTTTTTATTACTTTTAATAAGAAATAACAATATGATAGTTTCAAAACACATTAGTAGTACATTTGCAATAACTGACACATTGCATATTGTTGTTCTCATAGTAGTTATACAGAGCACAGTGTGTAGATATGATAAATTTTCTAATCGATACCAGTAAGGAAAGAAAAAATGAAAAAATTTCTTCTCTTTGAACTGAGAGGAAGTAGTTGTATACATACTCCAATGTTCCATAATTGTATTGGGTTACCAGTGAAACCGGCAATGTTGGAGGCTGTTTTTAAGCCTCTTACATCTCATCATACTAATCTAACTCTGCATTTTATTCTTTGTAATTAAGCTTTTCCGCTGGGTGATCAAGGGCAAGTTAAAGCAAGACCTGTATAACAAACATTCATCTTTTGTATCTTCCAAGGCCAAATCCCCTCAGGATTAATTTTGGAACCATGTGCAGTGCTTTGTAGAACTGTTGTCAGTGTCAGCCATCGGGATGAATCACTGCCATTGCTTGACCAGTTTGCTTTCTGTGAAAACCTGATAGAATTTTTTTTCTCCAAGTGACTCTCTTTAGACATACTATACTTCATTTATCCCTTTCCTCTGAGGTCCCATAATCTCCTTGACCTGTTACAGCACAGGTTTTCTTATGTCCTGAGTCCTCACTGACCTTGAAGGGCTAGGACCAAAATGTTGACTGTCTTCGTAGTCCTTCTTGTTCTCCAATTTTTGATCTGTTAAGTTACATTTTCAACCCTCCAACAGAGAAGCTTCGTCATATTATTACTCTATAACTACTAATGTGTTTTGAAACTATCATATTGTTATTTCTTATTTAAAGTAATAAAAAATAAAGAAAAAAAAGCAATTCAGGGCCAGCGAGATAGCTCAGCAGACTAAGCATCTGCTCTGGAAGCACAGGGACCAGGTTTGATCCCTGGTCCCCCATGCTGCACCAGCCCTGCTCACCACCTTGTGCTGAGCCAGCAAATGAATCTGGAAGTGGTGGCACATGCCACCTAATTAGCTCAATAGGTAATTCAGCTTAACGTCACTGTCTTTCTGAATATCAAACATGTTAGACTTACCTTGAAATTGGTATTTTTATCAATCATTGGTATGCTAGACATTTAGAAATCTAAGGATGTACAAAATTGTAGCCTGTCAAGCCTATGGCATTCTAATTAGTCTCTTACTCTCAATTAATACCGTTTTTTGTTGTTTGTTTGTTTTTTTGTTAACCAACCATTTACTTGAGAGAAAGTATAACAGTAACTGAGTTTACATTAGAAGCAGTACACATGTAAAAGACCAGAATGTCAGGCATTCCAAGCATAGTTTTAGTGTTGCACGTTGCTATCATCAATGTGAAAAACCTTTTGAAGATTCTTAGGAGCAATATCTGATTCATCCAGTGTACATAAGAGCATGGTTTTGCACCTGCTATGTTTCTTTCTTTTCTACTTCCAGTCACTTCATTGTTTAATCCATAAGTCTTTGATTTCCATTCAGCTGTGTTATGCTCTTCCATTTTTATTTCTTCTTTAGAGTTCTTACACTAGGGACACTATACGATATTTACACATGTAGGTCTTGTTTATTTCACTTATGAGTATATGTTCAAGATACATCCGTTTATATATGAAGTATTCCAGTTTATCATTCTTCATAGCTGAGTAATAGTTCATTGTATAAATATACCACATCTTTTTTAACCATTCTTCAAATGATGGACATTTTGGTTGTTTCCATGATTTGGCTATTACAGATTGGGCTGCTATAAACATAGGTACACAGGTATCGCTATGGTATGACGTTTTCAGTTCTTCTGGGAAAATTCCCAGTAGGAGGATAGCTGGATTGAGTGGGACTGAATTGCTTTTTGAAAAAATGTATAGGTACTCTTTTCCAGTTGGCTGTTGGAGTTACTTAGTTTGTGTCATATCAAAACATTGTTTAGCATTCTATGAGGGTTCAAGATGCTGGTAAAGTTAAGAGACACCTACTCTGCGCTGCTCATCGGGTTAGCAGGAATCCTGTGTGGACTGTGGAGTATGGGCCCCTTCTTCCTGCTCAGTGGTCAGGACCTAAATTAATGCTTTATCACACTTACATCAGGGTGATATTATAATGATGTGTGGTAGAGGTTTTTCACATGTGGTTTTAAATGTACTAGATGTACTAGTGACTTAGGAAGGCTAATGGTGTGATGCTGTGGCCAGCTGTCCTATTGCCCTACAGCAGACCATCTCCTCCTACAATGCATTAGGAGAGGCTTGCCCCTGCCACTTTGACTGCTTCCTCTGGTAGTGAGAGGAGTGATTGCTTATTATATAGCACCGCTAACAGACATTTTCCTCCTTTCCCAATGGGAAAATAAGCTTATTATTCTGTGCAGCCTGTTACACCTAGAATGCACCCTGCTGGACCTGTGTAGGAGACATTGTATAGGAGACTGTCTAGCCATGGTTCCTGGCCAGACAGCACCTTGGGGAGGAGCACTGATGTCATCCTTGCTTTTATTGCAGCAATTTAAGATAGTTTTTCTGCTTTTTTTGGATTTTAACCAGGTGTTAGAATCAAGGCATCATATTTAGCATATTGTGTCCCTGGACCCTTGGACACATTTTGGTGAGTGCCTGAGACTCCTTAACACCTGTCTACAGGCCCATGCTGCCCTCCTTGCTGGCCCCTAGCCTGCTGTTTGCCCTGTTCTGTTTTTATAGTTTTTTTAAATCTTAAAAAGAATTGGGGGATGCACATTATACCAGAGGTAAAGTTTAGTAGAATTTAGGGATGGTTAAGAACTTACTGTATTGCTAATTGAATTGTTCATATTTTTCTAGAGCCTTACAGATGATCCACATTGTGTCTCATCTGTGCACAAATAGCAGGAAAAATTCACACTTCACGTACTCCAGTGCTGCCCTGAATACCTTTAGCTTAGGCCCTGGGTGTGCACCAGACACCTGACTTATACTGCTGTTATTTTTTTTTCCTTTAGATAGCAGAATGGTTCAGTCATTTGCTTTAATTGTATTTTTAGGAGCATTTCAAAAGATTGTTATTGTCTTTGCCATACCTGGCTCATTTCCTGGTGTGAACCTCAAAATAGTCTGTGATGCTGATGCTTGTGTAACTTATTGAGTCATAATTCTTCCTTCACTGTTGGGAAAGGCCACTGCCCATTGAATTTGCAGTTCTGGTCTTGTTCAAAGTCCAATCACACTTTAATCCTTTCAGATATTCAAAATGATATTCTGCCTTTTGTAAAGTGGGTTTTATTAGCCATATAATTACTGAGTGTACCTAAGTAGGTGAAATACTAGATACAAAAACAAGCATATCTGCTAATTATGAAACTGGCATACTTGAGATGATGCCTGTTGCTGGAAAAAAATCTGCCAAGACATAACATGTTTTTGGGGAAAAAAGTAGTGTTATGTATGACTTTAGAATTTATAGTACTGAATTATAAAATGGCTAATATGTAATTACTCATTGAATACTAATTAAGTTATTCTACTTAAGTAACAGTTGGAAGCATTTTATAGACTTTTCTACATTACTAGTTTATGTTAATTAATATAAAAGTTACCAGGTAGTTCACTTGTTTAATGATTTTAGAATTTTGTGACCTTAGTTTTCTTTGTCTTTCTGTACAAGGACTCCCAAAGTTGTGTCATTTGACATTATGTATTTTTTGCAAGTAATTATATAATATAATCTTAATGTAATCTTATATTTATTTATTTATTTATTTATTTATTTATTTATTTATTTTTGTCTTTTTGAAACAGGGTCTCGCTATGCAGTTCAGGCTGGCCTTGAGCTCACTTTGGTAGCCCAGGCTGGTCTCGAACTCTCACTGTTCCTCCTGCCTCAGCCTCCCGATGTAATCTTATTTTTAAATCCCTTTAAGGAGCTTAATTTTTCAAATTCTAAACTATTAAATTTAAAGATAACTTTAGTTAATTCTCTAAAACATGACTATATCAAGAGAAGTATTATGTCTCTTGTATGTGAGTCAGGAAACCCTAAACAGGGGCTGATTCACTTGAGCTCTCCTGCTACTGTCTCCTATTGGAATCACCTTCACACTTCTCCCCAACTGAGGCTCAGGTCAGGCAGTTCCTGAACCTCCTCTCTATCCAGTGCACATTTCCATCAGTCTGCTTTGTTTGTTAACACAGGAAGTTTGTTTCTGAGCTAGGTGCGTTCACACACACTGTAGTCCAGTCCTCTGAGAGGCGGAGGCCAGAGTATCACAAGTTCAAGCCTATAATGGGCAATTTAGCAACTTTGTGAAACTGTCTGAGAGTCTCACTATGCTAGGGGTATAGCTCAGTGTGAAGTCCTGGGTTCAATCTCCAGTACTGCCATAAATAGCAGAAGTTGATTTCTTGTGGAGTAGAATGACATGGAGAGGATATTCATTAGAGTGCTTTTTAATGTATGAATATTTTTATTTTAATGATACCTCACATCTTAAGAGATAATATGAGTTACTTAATGTCTAGTATGGTACTTAGCTGTTCCAGATGTTGCTCCCCACCCCATGCTGCAATGGGAAGAGCCCCATGGGTACAAATGTGGCTCTGCTGCAAGCCTCCCATTGGACTTCAGGCTGAGTGCTGAGTGCTGTGATGAATTACAAATTATAGTGAGCTTACTTCTTTGGCTCTTCTGTTTCTTTGAATTTTTAGTGCACAGTCTGTTGTGAAGAAAAATTTCTGTTCCCATGTACATCATTTTGCTGCCACTTTTAGGGAAAAATCTGAGCAATATGAAAAAATCACCTACTGACCATCAGTTGAACTTACCTGAAACTCTAAACTGGAACAAAGTTTTTGATTCTTCAGTATTATAGATGTATGGATCTGGCTTGATTTCTGTAGACTATCTAAGCTGATTTTTACTGTTTCTCTTTCTTGAAAAATCACCTTATAGAGTTATAGAAAAATAATCTGTGTTGTTCTCATATGCTGTACAGTACAGACCACTTTGATGGTTTTTTCCATACATCATGCAGTTTTGCAGTGGACTGACCAGCATGTGCCAACCAGGTGTTGTTTAACTTGGTTCTGACATTGTCTCCCGGGAGATCATGTCAAATCCACAGGTTGAGGGTTCAGTCTCACAAGGCTTCCTCTACATTAGATTCCATTTGTCCAATGGTGGATTGTCATCTGTACTTTTTAGTCACTGGCATTAATTGGAGTGCTCATGACTTACTCAGTGGGTTGTATTGATTTGCTAGAGAATATTTTTATATTCTCCAGTCCAGGTTCACAGAACTCAGGGAAACACTTTACTTATAGTTATTTTTATCATAAGAGATGTTATAAAGACAACAGATAAACATCTAGGTGAAGAGATGCATAGGGTAAGGGGTGAGAAAAGGAGCCTGGGGCTGCCATGCCCTATTTGAGAGGCTGAAATATTGAAAGCCCCTCCCAACCGTGTCCTCCTACTGTTTTGTTTTTTGTATTTTAGGGAAAGGTCTACAGGGTATGCAGGGTCTCACTACTAGATTGGATTTGTAATGATCTGCCTATTTACAGCCTCCCAAGAGCTGGGATTACAGGTGTGTGTTCCCATGCCCAGTCTCCTTTGCCTGTCTCAATAAGCCCCAGGGGGTGGGACTAGCATGGCAGGCCTAGGGATCAAACCCCTGACCCCTGCACCTGCTTGCAGGTGCTTTAATCCACTAAGCTATTTGGTTGGCCCTCCTCTTGGATTTTCACGGTGGCTTCTTTATATAGGCACAACTGAGTACATCATTGGCCATGATGATCAACTCAGTCTTCAGCCTATCACTCCCAACAAAGGTTTTGGGGTTGGGGGTTAAAGTTAACCCCCTAATAAAGGGTTGTCTTTCTTGTGACCAACCATCATCTGGAAGCTGCTTCAGTGCTGTCAGGTTTTGGTCTTATCATTAGCATACAGAAGATAGCCTCATTACTTCAGAGATTATTCCATGGGTTTTAGGAGCTTTATGTTTAGAAACCAGGAGGAACATAGCAGATCTGTATTTCCCAGTGTTACAGCTTTTTGCAGCTCCTTGATGAATGCTTTCAGGACTACTAGTACCCCTACTTTATGCAGCAGAAAGAAAGGGCTGTCTCTGCTGTTGCCCTCTTCAGCTTGGGAATGCTTTACAAATTCTCTTTGCTGAAGCTCCATAGGACTGTATATTATCTCTCTAAGCTTTAAAAATGAGAGATTAATAGTAATAATAAGAGAAAAATAGATAAAAATAAATCAGGTTTAAAATAATGAAATGGAAGAGGCTATGCAAGACCTTAAGAGTTATCCTAAATTGGAAGTATGACCTTAAGTAGACTTTATGTGGTATCAGTCTTTGCTCCAGGTGGACAATGCAATAGTGAATGGTCTGAGAGAAAAGGGTACACAGGGTTCTGTGCCAATATAAAGGGAGGTATGCTTGTACTGTGCCTGGAAAGACCAAGGTTAGCTATGCATTCCAGGTGGTATAGAGACCTAGCAGTGGAGGGGCAGGTTAGATTTGAATTTATAGTTCTCGTGCCACAGCTTTCCAGAATGGTAAGATTACAGGTGTGTATCACCATTCCTGGACATACCTATGGGTGTTGAATGGGAGTGGCTTCTGGAGGTGTTAAAGGAGTTTGGGCCAGAACAAGATTGGAGAGATGGGTATACCAATTCATCAAGCGTCTCTTCTGTGACACTAAAAGTTCACTTTTATCTTGATAGTGGAATGAAATAATTATAGTTTTAAATAGAGACAGGAGGACAGGACTGAGTTTAGAAAAATGACACAGTGTGGAAGATGCATGGAAGGGTGCTAAACCCTGGGTAAAAGAAATGAATTTGGGACTTCTTGCTGGTAAGAAGTGATGTGACCCAGAACACAGGCAGTAGAGGAATGAGGGCACTGAGATTTACAACTGTTAGGACTCAGAAACCACTGCACACATGGCATGCATCAGAAAAGAGGGTATCTGGGGTGGCCTCTGTTTCCTTTCTTGGGTGATTTGGAATATGGAGATGTTACTGAGAAGTAGAACCTAGAAGAAGGATTGTGATTGTCAGATGTGATAAACTGTTTGAATAGAGATATCTGGCAGTGGAGGCTGCCTGACATTAGAGATTGTGAACGTGGATGTTAAAATGTGAAACTTGTTAATGGAAGTGAGACTCATGGGGAGAGCTGAAATTGAGAGCAGAGGAAGACTGAGAAACAAGCAGAGGGAACGGAAAGGCAGAAGAGCAAAGCCCCAACAAACAGGTGAAGTGGGGTTCAGGGAGGCAAGGTTGGGTTCATAGCTGTGACCTTAGGGACTGAAGGTTGCCCACTGGCTTGGACATTGTCAGAACATTCTATACCCACCGGCGTTAAGCAGACATGGCTTGTTGGGTAAGGCAGTGGGCACAGGTGACACTTGTTTTGCTCCCAGAACCTTGTGAGTACAGGGAGGCCAGTGGAGCATAGGGAGGAGGTGATAAACTTTCAGAGACAAGGGCCCAAGCTGCAACCTACTGCAAGGCAGCAACACTGCAATTAAAATGGGATAGTGAGGTTTTAGTTTAGAAGAAAAGCTCATATAGTAAAAGAAAAACATAGTAACGGAGCTTTCAGCAGTGCAGCCCAGTGTGGCACATGTACTGTAGGTTTGCTGCTACTGGCTGAGGGAAAACAGCCAGAAATAATCTCAGTAACTAGTTTCTTAGAAGGCAAAAGTGGTTTCATTTCATTTTCAGGAGCCCAAGGTGACTTTGGGAACCCCTCAGATTAACTTACCATATATCACATTTCTGATTTTTCTTTTTTTCAGATAATATTTTCTAGATATTATTTGTACATTAAACTCATTTCCTGACTGTTGATACTTAATGTAGATACATTTGTTGTTTCTGCCAAGTGTGCTGGAAAGGACATCTTGGATTGGTCCTGCCCTTTGTGTCAGCCGCCTCCAAGTGCACACACAGGTGCAGCAGGTGAAGTGTAGCTGTGGGCAGCCCCGTTCACTCACCTCTGCACTGTGTGGAGCATAGCATCCTGTGTTACTGGTGTGCGCTCCTTTCTAGCACCTCAGACTGCTCTCAGAACAAGTTGATGAGTCCCTTTCTGAGCACTTTCGTACAACTCATATACTTCAACAACTTTGTATTTTGAAAGAATATACCTTTGGGTTTTTTGTTTTGTTTTGGTGGTGCTGGAACTGAGCTACAGGGATAGTACCTTTTAAAAGTTGATATTCTGTTGTGTTGAGGTTATATATGCCAGTGTTATAGTCCTATAGTCAAAAATAAAATTAAATAGGGGTGGTGGTACATGCCTGTAATCTCAGTGCTTGGGAGAATCGTAGGGAATTCACAGCCAGCCCACACAAAATGATGAGACCATATCTCAAAAGTCCCCCTGGGGGGGAAAAAAAAAATTTCATAGAATAATCAGTCACATTTTCAGCAAGTGAAAAAAATAAAGTTGTGTGATTTACAGATGTTTCCTTAAAATAGTACTATCTTTCTTGTCACAGGTGTGTTTGGCTTTGAGTTCTGTGCCAGTGTCACTGTCCTATCAGACTGCATACCAGGACACGGCTGTGGGGCTCTGGTCCCAGCACTCCTCCTCCCCAAAGTAGAGGCTTTTATGGATGAGTGCAGATGTCCCCTCTGAATAGAGTTTGCATTCTAAGCTCTCAAGTAGTCCCTAAGTCGTCACAAGCTTCAGCTTATGCAGAAGTCGCTTCAACTTGACATTCATATGAATCAAACATTATATGAAAGAGTTTAGGCTCTGAGATATGATGGATTGAGTAACATATATTTAGGAGAATATTTAATCATATAGGAAGGTTTAAAGATACAGAAATGCTAGCCGGGCGTGGTGGCTCACGCCTGTAATCCCAGCACTCGGGAGGCTGAGGCAAGAGGATCGGTGTGAGTTCGAGACCAGCCTGGGCTACAAAAGTGAGCTCAAGGCCAGCCTCAACTGCATAGCGAAACCCTGTCTCAAAAAGGCAAAAAAAAAAAAAAAGATACAGAAATGCATATATTGTGTTCAAGGTAAAAGTAAAAATGTCTTACATGATATCCATTTAAAAACATAGCCACAGAAAAAATTTAAAATGAATTTCATGGTAATGATATGACTAAAGAAGTATATGTATATATATTTTTTTTCTGTTTCAGCTAATCTTCCTGTGCCCACAATTGCAGCAATAGATGGACTTGCTTTAGGTGGTGGTCTTGAACTAGCTTTAGCATGTGACATACGAGTAGCAGGTGAGAACTAATCCCATTCATTTCAACATAAAATGTAAAGAAATAAAGTGTGCATACTCTTCAGGTAACTCCAAATATATTGTTTCCTGTGAAGCATTTTCAGAAAGCTTCCTGTTGGTCTTAATGATTTGTTTAAAATTTTCTTTAAGAAAAATTCTTTGTTCTATCTCAGTCTTATCAATAGAAAGAAACACACAGATTTGGGTGGGGAAAGAACTGAAGCTTAGGTCTTGCCCTTCTAGATCAGATTCCTTCTCTCCCACCCTGGTAATGACTTCTGCTGTGCGAAGTTAGCCTAGGAAGTTACCTGTGATGTGTTTAGTCTTAGCACTTGAGTGGTTATCAGACATAGCAACAATAATTTAATCCCTTTGAGTTCACTCCTTCCTGAATTGTTCTGACTACTTGGTGGTCCGTTATGGATAATGAGAACAGTTAGTGTTAGCCACTTATTGCATGTTGAACAGGTGCCCTGTACACTTAGTCTGCCTAGCAACCCCATGATCTGGTGGTGTCTTGGGGCATGGAAAGAAGTTGGCACACAGGGAGGGAAGTCACAGTCCCAGAAGAGTGCCTTGCCTAGATCACAGCCAGTATATGTTCTAGTCTGCTGTGTGTGTTCTGGACACGATATTCAGTGATAGCTCACCACTGCCTGTGTCACGGGGCTCTGGGACTGAGAGCTGGGGGAAAGAGCACAACTGGGACTGTTCTGTCCTGGCTCCCGTCACTTCTAATATGCCTGCATATTAAAAGTAGAGTTAACATAATTGACCTTTGAGTAATTTTATGTGACTACTTTGGGATTTGTAGTTGCTTAATCATGTGTACTTTTGCATCCCTTCTATTTTATTTTAGGTTCCTGTGTTTTTTGTGGTGAAACTATTGGTTGTTTTTTCTGATGTTGGGGACCACTTAGGTTTTAACCTGAAAAGCTAAGGCACATGCAGTAAATTTTGAAAGAAGGCATGTTCTGGGAATGTTAGTGCAGTCATAGATGCATTTGTATATGCATATAAAAAAATTAAGATGTTCTTAATACATCTGTGAAGTCAAACACAAAAAAGAGGACCCCTTTCCAACCATCACAACAGGGAAACCATATGTCAGACAGTGACTAGAGACTTGGGCCTGCCTGAAAGATTGCCTTATCGTTTTGAGCTATTCCGTTCTAGGGAGCTGTTTAGGCCATTAAAGAATTCATCTTGTCAGACATAATCCCTCTCACAATCCTGATTAATTAACGGAGAGCTAAGCTTTCGAATATGACTTGACAATATCAACTGTAATAATGTAGTTACAGCTCTGTTCTTCCACCATCATGACTAATTCACTGCCAAGCACTGTTTAACAGAAAATGTTGTTTGAAACTTCTTATGGTTGTCATTTAGAGTGTTTATTTTTAGAAATAAGTGTCTCTTGAAGTGTTTTTTAATTGACACCAGTTTAATCAGTATACAGAATATTTTAGTATAATCTTCCTTTACTTTCTCAAGTTGTCATACTAGAATGTGATCATATGGATGTTCCTTAATTTTTTTTTTTTTTTTTTTGTTGTTGTTGTTTCTTTTTAGCTTCCTCTGCAAAAATGGGCCTGGTTGAAACGAAGTTGGCGATTATTCCTGGTGGAGGTATGAGTCGTACCTTTATTTTTTTCTAGATGCAGGAAGTAGAGCAAAAATTAATAGGAAAGGCAAGAGAGACTAATGCCACACTAAATAACTAGTATGTCTAGTATGTGAAGCTGGACCATTTGATTTCTCTGGCACAGTCCTCTTCAGAGCATTCTCAGGGTATAGTCCTTCTGTAGAACAGGAAGGCAGTGATGATACTGGCTGCTGCTTGCTTTTCCTACTGTCTTTCATGCTTTCTATTTTCCTTCTAAAGTTGTAAATGACAGCCCACATTGTTGTAACATGTGGATCTTTTTTCTTCAGGTTACACAGATGTTGTGTACCATTATCAGAACACATGCTTCCTCACTAAGCACAGAGCAAGTCACCTGCACAGCCAGGCCATAAGGGGAGCAGGGGAAAGGTTCTGTGTTTGCCAGCTGTCTGTCGCTCACAGTACCTGAATTAAGTACCTTAGAACAAGGACAACTTCGTTTTGGCTCTTGGTTTCAGTCTAAGGAGGCTGTCTCCATGGCATTTGGGCCTGTGGCATTAGAGTGGGAACCCTGGCAGCTGGGACCTCAAGACAGAGACTAAAAGGGAAGGTCTGTAGTTCTTTCAAGGACATGTCCCCAGTGACCTATTCCCTTCCACAGTCTTAGACAGTCTCCTTCCAGGAAAGCTTCAGGGGGACCAAACTTCCACAGCTTGGGCCTTTTGGGAGACAAATGTATTTACATGGCAGCAGCCTTCGGCTGTGAGTCAGCTTTCTTGTTTCTGTATAGCTGGACAGACAGTGGGGTTAGTGAATAGAGGTGTTTTTCCCTTTTCTCATGAAAAAGATAGGTGAATTGCTTCTTTTGGAAAAATCATTTAAGAAAATACCTTTGTAATATCGATAATGAAATCTTACATCATCCAATAAATCTGAAATTTTTGCTGTTTTGATTCAGAAAATTTGGAGATATTCCTATTTTGTGAAGTCATTCTTTTGAAAGTAGACTTTATTTAAGTATGTACCTGGCATAGTAACCCCCTTTGGTATCATGCACATATAAACAACTACTAGTATATGAATGGAATAATTGTCAAAAAGTGTGACAACTATTGAATATGATGGATGTGATATATATGAACAGATTAAAATTATATTTTGCCTTATTTTATAGTGTTTACATAATAACAGAATTATATATCAGTAAATAAGGGGCTGGGGAGATAGCTCAGGGGCACAAGTACCTGCCTGGCAAGTGCAGGGTCCTGAGTTCAATACTCAGTTCCTCAAAAAAAGGGGGGGGA